>UNPT01000144.1:0-110887 GCA_900536445.1 Hymenoscyphus occultus
CGTAAACTTTGTTCCGGCCTTATAGTTATTTATACGAACCTACGTAACTATAATAACTAAAGGTAATCTTTCTTACCTTCTAATTAATATCTAGATTATGTTCTCTAATCTAAGGTATACTAAGAATCGCTTCCTTGCTTCCTATTTCAATAATATCGAACTATATGTCTAAATAGTGTCCGTCGATAGTAGTTTTTGTTAAAATAGTACTTTAGTTAATTATTCTGTTTTAGTATCCTATTTCTGTCCTGTCTACTACTGTTAACTAGTAAAGTACTATCTTCCTAATAGAGACGTTTAGCTTTCTAGCTATATTCGGGGAAAGGAAGTTTCCTGTAGCTCCCGAGTCTATTATTACTCGGAGTTCCTTCCCTTATATAACCGTAGTTACTACTAACTATTAGTCTCCGGAAGTAGCGCAGATTTCCTTATTCTAGCTAGCGTAGCGAACTAGGAATAGATGTCTATCTCGGCCTCTCGTTAGTAAGAACAAGACTCTTGTCTTGTCTACCTGTTCTACTATATACGTTCTATCTACGTATAGGTCCGACTATGTTTTCGGGAGGTCTCCTATAAAGTTTAGCTTAGGTTAGCTAACGAACTCTAGTTTACTTACCTATCTCTATTCGCTAGTCTATAGAGTTATATCGTATACCCTCTAGTGTAACGAATACTCAAACTGGCTAACTAAACTTGGCTGGGTGTTCGCTGGTTGGTATGCTATAATAAGAAGAAGACTATCGGGTTGTTCACTTGGAAGTGAACTCGTTACTTGTATTAAAGATATTAAACAATATAATAAGATTAATAACTAAGTTAAGCACGAAGCTCCTATCTAACGGCAGACGTGCTAGTCTTATATAGAACCTTCATTCTCTTGATCATACTAATCACCCTGATCTATATGATCCTGCTCAGTGGTGCTCACTTAATCCAACATGATCAAGTCCGGTCACGTAACAGTGACCAATGGAAATCCTTGGATCGCTTAACCTACTCTAAGCGATCCCTATTTACTATAAGAAACCTGGATGTGCCTGTCGAGGGTTACGCCTCTTATTATGACAAGTATTACGTAAGCACGTGATTCGTGACACTATCCCCTTTTTAGCTTAGCTTGGTCCCCAAGCTTAAGTACAACCAAAGAAATATCGTCAGGAGGCCGTAAGCCTCTATTCCTTTTAACATGTCCTCTAAGAAATCCTACGATCGCAACGTCCTTTTCGACCGAATCAAAAACTATGGAAACTTTACAGCTATGTATTACTCGTACTATCAGAAGAACAACAGGGTTTGTATTATGACTTCCAGCACCTCTCGATGCTCCGAATGCGTTCGTACTAGGAGGACGAAGTGTAATAGCGAACCGGAATTCCTGACTGGCTAGGATGCCCTTGCGAAACAGGCAGAAAAACTGGAAGCGGAGGAGGAAGAAGCTATAGCGAAAATACTTCGACTCCGCAAACAAAAGAAGATGATCGTTCGTCGGCAGAACGATATATTAGCGCGTAGATTCAAGTCTCTCGAAGAGCTTAATACTGCTAAAGAATTAGAAAAGAAAGAGAAGGAAGAGCTTAAGAAGAAGGAACAGAGGGAGAAGGAGGCTACCCGTTTAGCTAACCTTCCGGCCCCTACTTCTCCCGACCCCTTCCCCGAGCTAAGTCTCGACCCCGCTTTCCTTAAGACTCTCTTAGGCGATCCTGAGATATGGGCAACCCTGGGTTTCGACGGTGGAACTCCTGAAGTTCCTCTAAGTACTAGGTAATGTTTTTTCTAGGTTCCTAGGTGTTTTCCGAATGTGGGTAATCCAACCATTTGATCAAGTACTTAATCTGTCCTCTAACAACCCTACAGTTAAGAATCTTCTCGACCTCATATTCAGCGTTTAGGTTAACTAGTTGAATTTCTGTGTGTGGGGCTAGTAGTACTCCCGGTGGTACTGGTTTAAGTAAGGATATATGAAATACTAGATGGATGTTCATTGTCTTTGGTAGTACCAATTCATAATTTAATGGTCCTTTGACTTTTTTGATTTTGAATAGTCCGAGTTTCTTGTGGTCCAGTTTGTTGCTCGGTCTCTTTGTATCTATGTTTTTTCGCACAAGGTAGACTTTATCCCCCTCTTTTAACGTTGGCTCCTAACTACGTCGCTTATTGTAGTAGTGCGCGTTTCGTTCTGCTACGAACTACAGTTCACTTGCCAGTTCCTTGTATAGCCCTTTGATTTTCGAGACCTAGATACGAGCAAGTTGATTGTCTGTCGTCGTAGCCAATGGTTCTCGATACGCTTCCAATTCATACCCAAAGTTAGCGTAGAATAGCGTAATAAGTATTGTTTCCGTTGTTGAGCTGTTATATACGAATTCTACTAGTAGTAGTAGTTTAACCTAATCGTCCTATTAGTAATTCACATAGCAACAAAGGTATGTTTTAACCACCTAATTCATACGTTCGTTCCCTCCATTTGTCTAGGGGTGAAATGCTGTCGATAGCTTTCTTTTCACTCCTAAGCGCTCCGTGAGTACTGTCTAGAACAATAAGGTAAAGAGCTTGTCTCTGTCCGAGATAATCTCTTCTAGTAGTCCGTGTTTCGAGACTACTTCCCTAAGGAATGCAAATGCTAGTTCCTCGGCTGTACTTGACTCCTTGTATAGTACTAGGATCATGTATTTCGTTAGCCTTTCCATAATGACTAGGATCGAGTCGTACTCGACGCCTGTCATCGGATCCTTGGATTTCGGTAATTTCACTATAAAATCCTAAGAGATCGACTTCCAAGGGGTTGGTGGTATCGGAGTAGTGCCCATCTGTCCGTAAGGGGCATGGCGGGGAGCCTTGCTCCTGATACAGGTATCACACTCCGCTATTACTTCCTTAACTACAGCTGCTACCCTCTCAATGTAGTAGTTCCGTCTAATCCGTTAGAGAGTTCGGCGAACTCCTTAATGTCCATGGGCTGGTGCCGCATAGTATTCTATAACGAATTCTTTTATATATAAGTCCGGGACCCAGATCTTACCGTTCTTTGTATTTTCGATCTTGTCTCGTAACTACGCTGCTCTGATTTTATTGTCCCAAGGGCTCTCCCTGGTTATAGCAGCGATTTTATGAATCGTTGGGGCAAGGTCTCCGTTCTCAAGAGTCTTTAAGATCGCAATCTTTTTGTACTCCTTGTCTCCTTCGTAGCCTGGTTTCCGGCTAAGCGCATCTACTCGTACGTTCGACGTTCCACTGACATAACGAATCACGATGTCGAATCCAGCTAGGATTTGCGACCACCTAGCGAGTCTCCTATTGCTAAGCTCCTTGGTTGTCGTAAATGTCTTCAGATTCTTATAGTCAGTGAGGACAGTTACCTAGTACTTTGCACCCTGAAGGTAAATCTTCCAATGCTCTAAAGCCAGGACTATAGCGAGGAGTTCTTTCTCAAAGATACTATAGTTCTACTGAGCTGAATCCAATATTTTCGAGAAGTATACGACAGGCATTAGCTTCCCGTTCTTATTGGGCTATAAGTATACAGCTCTAATAGTAGTGTCCGAAGTATCTGTCTTAACAGTGCTTAGTTTGTCGACGTCGTGATTCCTAAGGATTGGCTCCTTAGCGAATTATTTCTTAATTTCCTGAAATGCCTATTCCGTCGTCTTGTCCCAGGAGAATGTCTTATCTTTCCTAGTTAAGTCCGTTAGGGGTTTAGACAAGCTAGTATAGTCCGCTATAAACTATCGACAAAAGTTGGCGAATCCCTAGAATAATTAGACGTCCTTAACGTTCTCGGGTGATTTCTATTCTACGATTGCCTTAATTTTGTCCGGGTTAACTTCTATTTAACTAGGGCTAATTACATATCTAAGGAAGATAGTACGAGTTATTCCGAACTCGTACTTCGATAACTTGAGGCGGGAGTCTACGGCAGCGAGTCTCCGCAAGACTTCTCTAACGTGTCCCTGATAGTCTTCCTTCCGTTCTAAATATACTAGAATGTCGTCTAGGTAATAGATAACAGTTACTCCTAGAAGGTCTTCTAGAATACTATTGTTTTGTCTCTGACAAGTAGCTGGTGCGTTCGTAAGTCCGAATAGTATTACATTGTACTCGTAGAGTCCTAATGGTAAGACGAATGCCGTCTTCTATTTATCTCCCGGCTTAATCCTAATCAAGCTAAAAGCATTTCGTTAGTCGAGCTTAGTAAATATCTTAGCTCGTCCTAACTTGTCCCGCAAGTATTGGCCAGTTAGTAACGGATAAGCGTCCTTAACCGTAGCGTTATTAACTTCTCGGTAGTTAACACAAGCTCTTCCTTTCGGATCGTCTTTCTTTTTAGCGATTAATATATTCGAAGCGATTAGTGAATCCGACTTCCGAATATGTCCTTTCTTGATTCCTTCCTTGACGTACTCCTCGAGTAGTTAAAGGTTCCTCTAATTGTAAGGTCGAAGCTTCTACTTCCTAAGGTTATAACCCTCCTTTAATTTGATCTTGTGATCCTATAGGCGATGTTCGGGAAGGGCACGCATGTCCTCCGGGTTCTCGAACAGATCCTTAAATTCTCTATACTACACAGGTAACTCTGAATCGGCTCCTTTGCTGACCTATGGAGGACCCTCTACTAGGTGTCCGGGCTCTTTGGAAGAAGTAGCGCAAACTTTGTTCCGGCCTTGTAGTTATTCATACGAACCCTCGTAACTACAACGACTAAAGGTAATCTTTCTTGCTTTCTAATCGATATCTAGATTATGTTCTCTAATCCAAGGCATACTAAGAATCGCTTCCTTGCTTCCTATTTTAACAATATCGAACTATATATCTAAATAGTATCCGTCGATAGTAGTTTTCGTTAGAATAGTACTCTAGTTGATTATTCCGTTCTAGTATCCTATTTCCGTCCCGTCTACTACTGTTAACTAGTAGGGTACCGTTTTCCTAATAGGGACGTTTAGCTTCCTAGCTAAGTTCGGGGAAAGGAAGTTTCCTATAGCTCCCGAGTCTATTATTACTCGGAGTTCCTTCCCTTGTATGACCGTAGTTACTACTAACTGTTAGTCTCCAGAAGTAGCGTAGATCTCCTTGTCCTAGCTAGCGTAGCGAACTAGGAATAGATGTCTATCTCGGCCTCTCGTTGGTAAGAACAAGACTCCTGTCTCGTCTACCCGTTCTACTATATATGTTCTATCCGCGTATAGGTCCAACTATGCCTTCGGGAGGTCTCCTACGAAGTTTGGCTTAGGTTGGCCAACGAACTCTAGTTCGCTTACCCATCTCCATTCGCTAGTCTATAAAGTTATGTCGTATACCCTCCAGGTGTCTCCGACCTATAGCAGTGGTTCTAGATATACCTCCTCTTAAGGTTCGTCATCTAAGTCATTTTCGTTGTAACGCTTAGTAGCTTTAACAACTACTTGTCCTAACGGGATATTTTCGAAAGTTATCCAATAGTCGTTATAATCGGTCACCTTATAGGCGGTCAGGGTAACTGGCTTGCTACCATAAGTAGCATGCGGGCTCCAGAAGTCTAACTTTAGTCCGTCTATGTAGACCTATCTATTGCCTAATATAAAGGTTCTAATAAATGTCTAATTTTCTCCGACCTCGGGGTTCTGTTTTAACGGATCATATTCGTCCCCTAAGATACTGTCTAATAACTCTGATAATCCTGACTTGTCGGACTCATGCCGCTTATTCTCCTTTAACTAGAGAGGCAAAGAGTACTCGTCGTCGGATCTCGTAGCGTAGTACTTGTTAAGTTCTAAGTCGTTCTCGAGCTAGGTATAGATCCTTATTTCCTCGAGTTTATTACTAGTTAATATTCTTTTTCCAAGTATAGCTATTTCTTTCCTAGCTATAGTATTAATTTGCTTTGTTCCTTTCCAGGGTTTCTTCGTATCCTTTACGCGGTACTTGTTTGCTCGATGGCCGGATTTGCTATAAGAGTAATATAAGTTCTACTCGCGTCTTCGGTTACGTTCTTCCTAGGAAAGACCTCCTTCCCGCGGGAAGGGTTTCTTTTCGGCAGTGTTTACTTTACGGCCCTTTCCGTGATAGGAACGATTCCACCGCTTGTGTCCCTTAGACTAGTTCTCCTGCTTTAGGGATAACTTCCTAAATTCCTAGAGACGGTTGTCTAACTAGATAATAGTCTTAATTATAGTTGTAATGTTTAAGAAGGTTATATTTTATCTTGCCATCTCCTTACGGAGATACGTCTTAAGTCCCCTTTAGAATAATTCTATAAGTGCAGGGGCGTCCCACCCTGATTTGTTCCTATATCGCTAGAACTCGTTAGCGTAGTCGATAGCTAATCCGGTTTGTTGTAAACCTAGAAGGTTGCGTACTATAGTACGGATAGCGTCGAAGTCTCCGAAGACTCGTCGAATCGCCTGTTTAAATCCTTCCCAAGACCTAAACATAGCCTTGGTTATAGTTATGTTTCCTCTATTGTTGTCGAAGTAATCCTCGAGGTAAGGCTAGGCCTATTCTAGCGCTGGTCCCCTAAGGTAGGAGACAGCGAAGATTAAGCGGAAGCTATGGTCGTCCTCGAACTTTTCTTTGTTAAAGTTAAAGTAGATATCTATCTAAAGAAGGAATAAGTCAAGTTCCGTTCGCTTCCTGTTATACGTGTTAGGTATCTTGACTTTAATGTTTTCAAGTGCCTCGACCTTATATAGGTTAGGTGTATCTAGTATACTATCGTCGTCGTCGTTGTCGTCGACGTCTCTTGATTAAGGAGTGTTAATGTTTGTCGTAGTAGTCCCTCCGCTGGTTTCGGGGAGGTTGACTCGGCTAGCCTAGGGGCTGGTGGCCGATCCTGCTACTGGGGTAGTAGGAGCCATCGTAATAGTTTCGACTTAAAGCAGGTGCTCAAAGTGTAACGAATACTCAAACTGGCTAACTAAACTTGGCTAGGTGTTCGCTAGTTAGTATGCTATAATAAGAAGAAGACTATCGGGTTGTTCACTTAGAAGTGAACTCGTTACTTGTATTAAAGATGTTAAACAATATAATAAGATTGATAACTAAGTTAAGCACGAAGCTCCTATCTAACAGCAGACGTGCCAGTCTTATATAGAACCTTCATTCTCTTGATCATACTAATCACCCTGATCCATATGATCCTGCTCAGTGGTGCTCACTTGATCCAACATAATCAAGTCCGGTCACGTGACAGTGACCAATGGAAATCCTTGGATCGCTTAACCTACTCTAAGCGATCCCTATTTGCTATAAGAAACCTGGATGTGCCTGTCGAGGGTTGCGCCTCTTATTATGACAAGTATCACGTGAGCACGTGATTCGTGACATCTAGGTGTCTCCGACCTGTAGTAGTAGCTCTAGGTATACTTCTTCTGGAGGCTCGTTATCTAAGTTACTATTGTCGTAAGGCTTAGTAGCCTTAATAACTAGTTATCCTAATAGGATACTTTTAAAAGTTATCTAATAGTCGTTATAATCTATTACTTTATATACGGTTAAGGTAACTAGCTTGCCGCTATAAGTAGTATATAGGCTCTAGAAGTCTGACTTTAGCCCGTCTATGTAGACCTATCTATTACCTAATATAAAGGTTCTAATAAATATCTAATTTTCTCCGACCTCGGGGTTTCGTTTTATCGGATTATATTCGTCCCCTAAGGTACTGTCTAATAACTCTAATAATTCTAACTCGTTAGACTCGTACTGCTTATTCTCTTATAGTTAGAGAGGTATAGAGTGTCCGTCGTTAGATCTCGTAGCGTAGTACTTATTAAGTTCTAAGTTGTCCTCGAGCTAGGTATAAATTCCTATTTCCTCGAGCTCGTCGCTAGTTAATATTCTTTTCTTAAGTATAACTATTTCCTTTCTAGCTATAGTATTAATTTGCTTTGTTCCTTTCTAGGGTTTCCTCGCGTCCTTCGCGTAGCACTCGTTTACTCGATAGCCGGATTTGCTATAAGAGTAATATAAGTTCTACTCGCGTCTTTGGTTACGTTCCTCCTAGGAAAGGCCTCCTTCCCGTGGGAAGGGTTTCTTTTCGGCGGCGTTTACTTTACGGCCTTTTCCGTAATAGGAACGATTCCACCGCTTGTATCCCTTAGACTAATTTTCCTGCTTTAGGGATAACTTCCTAAATTCCTAGAGACGGTTATCTAACTAGATAATAGTCTTAATTATAGTTGTAATGTTTAAGAAGGTTATGTTTTGTCTTACTATCTCCTTACGGAGATACGTCTTAAGTCCCCTTTAGAACAATTCTATAAGTATAGGGTATCCTACCCTAATTTGTTCCTATATCGCTAGAACTTGTTAGCGTAGTCGATAGCTAATCCGGTTTATTATAAACCTAGAAGGTTACGTACCGCGGTACAGATAGCGTCGAAGTCTCCGAAGACTTATCGAATCGCCTGTTTAAATCCTCCCTAAAACCTAAACATAGCTTTAGTTATAGTTATGTTTCCTCTATTATTGTCGAAGTAATCTTCAAGGTAAGGCTAGGCCTATTCTAGCGCTAGTCCCCTAAGGTAGGAGATAGCGAAGATTAAGCGGAAGCTATAGTTGTCCTTAAACTTCTCTTTATTAAAGTTAAAGTAGATGTCCATCTAAAGAAGGAACAAGTCTAGTTCTGTTCGCTTTCCGTTATACGTGTCGGGTATCTTGACTTTGATGTTTTCAAGTGCCTCGACCTTATAAGGGTTAGGTGTATCTAGCATACTGTCGTCGTCGTCGTCGTCGTCGACGTCTCTTGTCCGAGGAGTGTTAATATTTATTGTAGCAGTCCCTCCGCTGGATTTAGGGAGGTTGACTCGGCTAGCCTAGGGGCTGGTGGCCGGTCCTACTACTGGCGGGGTAGTAGGAGCTATCGTGATAGTTTCGACTTAAAGCAGGTGCTCAAAGTGTAACAAATACTTAAACTAGCTAACTAAACTTAGCTAGGTGTTCGCTAGTTGGTATACTAGGATAAGAAGAAGACTATCAGGTTATTCACTTGGAAGTGAACTCGTTACTTATATCAAAGATGTTAAACGATATAATAAGATTAATAACTAAGTTAAGCACGAAGCTCCTATCTAATAGTAGACGTACCAGTCTTATATAGAACCTTCATACTTATGGCCGCCATGGTCGACATGGTCGACACGTTCGGCCAGTCGGCCAGTCGCCCATTTCATCACGTGACAATAACCAATAGAAATCCCTAGATCGCTTAGCTGTCCTAAGCGATCCCCATTTACTATAAGAAACCTGGATGTGCCTGTCGAGGGTTGCGTCTCTTATTATGACAAGTATCACGTAAGCACGTGATTCGTGACAGTACCGTACTAACTCCGAAGTTAGTATAAAGTTAGTATAGCACTAGTTAGTGTAAGTGTACCACCGCTTTTCGTGCTTTTACAGGGGATACCGAACGTTACATTCCATGCCAGGTTATAATTATCCATCTCAAGTACGGGACGAGGTACACAGGTCCTTAAATCGCGAATTACCTGAGTATGGCAAATCAATAAAAGAAGTATAACTAAACTAGATTTCATTACTATATTTAAAAAAGCCCGGGATATAATTACTTTCCTATCATCGCAACAATACCACCATCCTATCCACTTCTCAGCAACTAAGCGAATATTCTAATTATAGCCAAACCTTCAGCACATTCACTAATATTCAAATAAACCAGAAAGGTGTACTTAACCAGCAACAAAAGCAGCATTTGCCAGAATAAATCATGTAAATCTTACAATACAACACCTTGTACAGAATACATACGTAACCCCCATTTCCCAAAAACCTTCCATCTTTTCCTTTGGAATACGATTCCAAGGATTCCAAGATTCCAATTCCAAGGTGGAATATTCTAAAGGCCCTTGAATTTGGAATGGAATATTCCAAAGGACATATATTTTACTTTTTAAACTCATAAGAGAGCCCTATTAAAACTGTCCGAAAACAAAATTGGAAATTTTCAAAATCCTCAAAAGTCTCAAAAAACCACCATCATATCCACCACCGCAAGCATCGCATTCACCCATCACGAAAATCAAAACCCACATTCACCTACAAGCACAAAAAAAAAGGTAATTCTTCTATTCACTCATCCCCAAATACCACCAAATACCACTCCCTAATGTTGAACAGCATCCATCACCCAACGTATAAAAGAATACGCCTCAAATGCCCAGCGACCATCTTATGCCATGAATGTTAGCGCCGTTGAAGGCCCCAAACCCAGTAGTAATGTAGTAATGTATCCGCACGCACAACCCAAATGCCCTGACCGAGAGTACCATGGCAAAACAAACAAGGAAAAAGAAGTAATTTCAAATTTACATAAAAAGGGGTGATTGTTCAATCAAAGGAAAAATAAAATAATAAAAATTGAACGCGCTTTTTATCTCCCCATGCCCTAGACCGAAAACAGATCGTTGAGATCAAAAATCCAGCCTGTGTAACAAAAAAAACGCCAAACTTGTTGAAGTTTGCCCCGGCCGTAAAAACACCGTCGCTATATGCAGATTGTGATAAACAAATGCCAGCCGGCCCCAATCCCCCTTAACCTAACCTAATAGAAAAAAATTGGGGTTCGTATCGTCATCCACCTGCATGTTGAATCATTAAATCGTTGAAGATATTTGGTAGAAGGAGGGCGTTTAAGCCTTGGTCGTGCCATTGGTTTTCACACCATTGGTTTCGACCCCGTTGGTGTGTACCTCAAATGGCTTCTCGAGATTTTCAACTGCGAGACCATCAAAGAGGGGGAATAGACCATGAGTTTGATGGAAATCATTGTGGACTAAAGCAAGGTTAGATAAATCATATAAGGAAAAGAACGAAGCATACCAATGTTGACCAAATACCATGTCTCCATCATATTCTCAATCAGTTGTCGACTAGGACTCAAGGCAGAGTAGCAATGAGCCCAATCCATTCCCAAACGGAAAGCCTCGTCCTTCCAGGCCAAGAAACTGATGGTTTCCACAATGGTAGGCTGAACAATCTCCTTCCCTGGGAATACACCCCAAGTGACTGCATTAGGACCTTCACCAGGCGAATTGGTTTTCAAGTTACCGGCCTTGGTGACTGCGTAATATGTCAAATCGGGATCCAATTCAACTCTTCGCAGAAGCTCATCGATCAATGTAGGGGCAACCAAAAGTTCTAGGTAAGCCTTTTGGTAGACATAACCATTTGTTGGCCCCCAACCGTAAATTGGATGAGACGATTTGACACCGCAGACAGCTGGCTGAGAATTGATAGTCAAAAGACCGCGTTTGTTCAGAGCAATCAAATCGGTCTTGATAGCATCTGCTTCACTAGAGATAGGCGCTTCACTCCAAGGTAGACTTTCAATGCCCTGATCGAGGTATCTCACAAAGAGATTGGCAATATCTGACACCGAAGCTGGGTCACCCCAGAGCTTTCGGTTTTGTTCATTGGTGCCCTTCAAACCGATACCGTAGGCATCCAACTCACCGAAAGCAGGAGATCTTGAATCACCCCATCTACCGTTAGGAAACTCATCCCAATCTTGAGTTCGAGCAACGTATGACTTGTTTCGGTTCTTCCAAAAGATGGGTCGAACATCCTCCTCTCTGCGTCCAAGACCCAAAGATTGCCTCCAAGGAAGAGCTGGCGTGAGAGGTCGCTCGTGGGAGGGCGTCAGTTTCAATTCATCCAAGACCATGCGAGTAGCCTGCTGTAGGTTCATTGTGTAAAAATGGAGGTGGTGAATTAGGCCTGAGTCGAGGATTTTGCGGCACATTTCGGCTACCAACCCAGTTCCAATGCTTCGAACTGCTGAATCGTCATTCTTAACAGCTTCCAGTACCTGACTCCATTTAGGTGGAATGGCGGCGTTCATGTGATTACATCTGCGCACGAAGCTGGCGTATGTGTTGATTGGCATAATCCCGGGAATAATTGGGATGCTGACACCTCTGGCACGAACTTTTCCAACCCAGGCAAGGAAATTATCGACATCGTAGAACATTTGTGTCACGATGAAAGTAGCCCCAGCGTCAACCTTTTCCTTCAAATGATCCAAAAGAAGCTCAGGGTCATCCTGGTCATCGCAACCCTCCGGGTACCCAGCAACACCGATGTCAAAATGGTTTCCATATCTTTGTCGAATGTGTTGGACCAAATCCTTTGCGTATCGAAACCCTCCTTCGGCTGCCTCCCACTTCTCCTTTTCTCGGGGTGGATCACCGCGGAGGGCGAGGATATTGGTACAGCCTGCCTTGTAAGCACTTTTGAGCGCCTCATCGACTTTGTCCTGTCCCATGTCGGTGCATGTCAAGTGCATACAAGTCTCCAAACCATATTGTGCTTGAGCCACGCTGACCATCTCAACGGTGAGTTCGGCCAGACGTCCTCCTGCCCCCCAAGTAATGTCGATGAAGCTGGGACCGAGCCCATGCATACGGTCCATGCGATCATAGAGATTCTGGACACCTTGAGCGGTTTTCGGAGGGAAGAATTCGAAGGAGTATTTGGGCTGGCCAGAGTTCTTGGCCTCAGCCAGCATCGCAGAGACGTGCATGGTGGTGGTTGATGGGGAATCTGCCTAGGACGCGGGAGAAGGTGGAAAGGCGAATCTGATGAAAGGTGACATTTGTTAGCAAGCTTTGTTTATGTATTCCGCCTTGCCACAACGCATAGGATGGATTCGTTGTACGAATTCGTTGTCCAAGATCGGAGATACAAATATCAATCTCGGATCCAGCTCGCAGTCTGATTCACCGCTTCTCCAGGCTCGGTATGCTGTGCTGGCTGCAAGAGGGTCGGGAGAAAGTCAGACTTGCCTAATCGAAGAAAAAAATCAATTGATGTAAACTAACGGCAGCAAGAGCTAGCCGAAGTATCTTTTACGGGCCCAACGATCCGCTGCTTCACGCTGCATACGAAAGACGGGAGGATGAGACGGGATTGGAGGTGATGTTGTTCGATTCCAGAGAGTTGGAGTTGTAAGTAGAGGTGTAGGGAGTCTAGTGGTGGTAGGTGGTAGGTGGTAGGTGGTAGGTGCAGGAGGTGGTGGTATTGAGAGGTGCGGCGTCAGAGCGCCAGAGCGAATCTGAGTGGTGCGCAAATGGGTACGGAGGGGTGACTGTGTATTCCCGTCCGGGTCCAGCGAATTCGCTGTCAGGTCAGGTCGCACGACGGTTGGAGGTGCGCGGTGTGTTGAGTGGACGGGCCAACTGTGAGACGTAGCTCGTCACGACTATCACTAGTTCATAGAATCATATAATAATACACGCTGTAATATACAGTATCTCCATTTCAAGGGAGAATTCTCTGATATCAACGACGATGAGTTACACATTCCAAATCGCCAAGTTGGAGGTGTGATGGTATTGTTCTTTGGCATCACTCAATGTGCACCCCTTACTACTTGCTGGGTACCCCTCCAACCCCCTCTCCGATGCCGCCCCTCTCACCCCTCCATCTTTCATTAATCATTACGAGTACCCAGGTAATGCCCCGCCCGCACAGACTTGACTTCTGTCATATCACATGACTATAACTGCTAGCGAGCTGGAGTCGAGGCCTAGGCCAGTATGGATTGATGAGCCTGTTAGACAACCATCCTATCTCATCATATCTCATCACACACTCCGTAATATATACCAATTCAAGTCAGAAAAGCAGGCATCATGGATATCATAAACACGCTTCCTAAAAACCATCGAATTTCCTCCCATTCAATCCCGAACTCCAATCTCCTCATCTACCCGAAGCCCGCTATGCTTAGTGCCCTGGTTGGCTGTGCTCAATCTTGCACAAAGTCCAAGCAGCACCACCGTCTCCGTCGCCGCATAATGATTCAGAGCATCCAGTAGGATCTGGAGATGCTTGCTAAAGTTATCCTCATATTTGACCAAGTTGTCACGTAACCGCTGGAATTTCTCTTCTCGCTTCTCTTGTAGCGTTGCATCACCAGCATCGCCCAAATCCGGGTCGATTTTTTCCAACTCTCGGGAGAGATGATTGATATAAGTGGTGAAGTATGTGCAGGTTTGCATGAGTTTGGAGTGTACCTAGTATTCACTGTAAGCAGAAACTCCTTGGATTGGCAGAAATGAAAACCAACCTTCAATAGCGTCTTATTTGTCAACATGCATTCTTTCAGGCACGTATCGAGAAAATCAACATGATCTTGCATGAGCTCATCAACGGTTCGGATATACGATGTCCCACCCTTGCTATCCTCTTTACCATTTAGCTTTGCCATTAACGCCTGCCAATTGGGTTCAATAACTTCAGCGGTACAAAAGTATAACAGCTGTTGTACAAACACCAACATGCGAGCACGCAAAGTAAACACTCTGCGTTTACAAATCTCAAGCCCGGAATCAGTGCTCCTTCGCGACCAATTCTTAACTCGGTTGTTCGCCTGCCAGCAGGAGGCTAATTGTTGTTCCAAGTAGCGCAGAGAAAGAAGATATCGAAACAAGACTTGGTATCTCCAAACAGTTTTGCGACTGATCACAAGTGATACAGGGAAAGGAACCGAGTAATCCAATTGCAAAGATGTAAAGCCGGACGCAGAAGCATCGGGCTCACTGCTAATCGATGAAGTAGCAGGCGTCTGAAGCGACTCGCCTTGTTCAATTCCGGAAATATTGACTACACGGGTCAATGAATTTGTCAAGCTGATTCCATTCATCTCTACTTTAATATCTTCCTTGAATGGATCCTGTGCAGCCACACTGCCAGGTTGCCGCAATACCAAATCTAACAGGGACTGTAATTTGCTAGTGTTGACCTTCTTGACCGGTTTAGAAAGCTCCGAAGTACCAAGCTCCAAGAAATAGGAGAAGAAATCAGACCTGTCAAGAAAGAAATAATGCTTGAGGGATCTCAGTCGTGCTGGTAAGGCGTGCGTGGTAAGTAGAAGCTTCAGAAGAGACTGATTCGCATGGGCGTAAGCGTTGTTGACATTGTCCAGAAACCGTTTATCATCAAAAGATTGTGGGACATCTGTAACTGCCTTGCTAACATCGACACCACCACACTCTCGAACGACGTTCAAGTATTTGCCAGCCAAGAGAACTTTGTCCTTGACACCTTGCAATTGTGGAGGTACATCGTTATCGCGCATGGTGTAACGTCGCTCCCAATATTCGTCTGTGTAATCTTCCTCAAGTCTCTCTCTTTTTATGCTCTTCTGCTCCTTGACCAGAAATTCAGCATGTGGATCTTTGATACTCCCGTGATGGAGCCACTCGTTCAACATTATCATATAAGGTCGACTCGCATCTCGCAACAGCGATGTGAGAAGTGATCGCGCAGCTGGATCTCCCGACAATGACTCTAATCGGTTGGTGATAAGACCGAGAACACTGCCACCCTTACAAATTTTCTTTCCAGGTATGTTGTTTGTGCCTAAATCACCGCCTTCCCGAAGACTTTCCAATATGTTTTCTATATCGTCCAGACCATCGTCGGAATCTTCCAGGTCTTCTTCCAATAAAGAGTTTCGTCTTAAAATCTCCCTTGCCAATGAAAATATCTGGGAAAGCATATGGCTGGTAGGAAGAGTGTGTAGATTAAGAACGTGCAGAGTGAAGTTAGAACTCGTAAGAAACTGTGTTTCCAATTGAGCAATCAAGACTTGGTAGTCATGAATCAGCTTTCGTATTGCAGCGCAAAGTGCATGATTCACGGCACCAAACTCTTCTCGACTCTGAACTTCGACAAACGCTTGAATAGCGCCATAATGGGTTGCCATTTTCAACATCTTCATCGTCAGGTCCTGTAAACTCAGATCCAGCCCTGGTAGAATTTTGAAATTTGGTCCCGCAAGTCGATCCTTCTCCTCGTTGGGATTGTATTTCTTCTCAAACCGAATATACTGGCCTTCATATCCCATAAACACCATAAGAAGATCATCGAGAATGGCTGCTTCTTGTAGCTCTAAGGAGAGCTCATCTAATGGTTTTGGCTGCAGTCCAATTGGTGCTAGTGAGGCGAGCGGTGGAATCGTGATTCGTGAAGCTAAGGGTGCTGAGGTGTGGGACACTAAAGAAACTGATGGTCGCCATGGTGCTGCTACTCGAGTATTAGTTTTTTGAACATTCGCAATTCCCAGTAGAGCTTCTACTTTGAGGTACCTCCGCTTTATTAGACGGTCTTGAATCTCCAGAGTGTGCCCTGACCAAATCCGGCGGTGGTCGTTGCCTCTCCGTAGCTTGTGCTGTAGCAGGTCCTCTTTCTCTTTCTGGGCTTCGTTTCCTCGTCACCGTTTCTCTGGTCGTAATCTGAACCTTCTCCCTTCTCCGTTCATCTACCTCTCTATTCGCTCGCTGCGGGCCTGATTGATGCCTTCGATGGGAAGCTCCTGGTGGGGGTGATGGCTGTCGTCGAGGATCTGGTTTCTCGTTTCTGCTGCTACCGCCCTGCGAATCGCGGGGTTGGCCTGAACCATTGTCGGTACCATTTCTCCGTTCTGATCGTGAGGGGCCTCGACTGTTGCCCGAGGTATACATGGCAATTACATGCCGGAACTTTGGCGAAGTCCTGGTTGTAAAATACGGAACTTTGTTGTATTGAAACAGGCGCATCCAGTAAATAAACCCGGAGACGCGACTTTTGGTTGGGTACCATCGGCTGCAGTCGCGCCCCGTACCGGAATTAAAGCGGCTTCGCGCCGAAAGCCATCCCGAGTGCCGCCAGGCCACACTTCAGCCTCGTCTGCCGCTTCACAAAATGGGTCTAGCCAAATACAAGTTAGCGGCGTAGCTGGAGCTTCCGCGTTGCTCTGCTTGCCTGGTCCATCCAACGACACCCAGATCAGATATTCAAGCTGTTCTATCAACACACACGCTTCATAACCATCCTACGATATTCAGTAGCTGCGTTGTACCTCCAGCCATCTTTGAATAAATCTCTCTTCTAAATTTCCTTCACCAATCCTCCTCCAACCCCCGCAATTTCAAGATGTTCATTGCTAGGTCAGAATATGGTAAGTACTAAGAGCTTTCCAAACATTGAAGATCATAACTAACAACCTCTCAGATCGGGGTATCAAGTACGTACACACATAACCCGTTTATTTCCCTCCCAAAACAACGCTCTAATAACCGTACAGCACCTTCTCCCCGGAAGGACGTCTTTTCCAAGTCGAATACTCCCTCGAGGCAATCAAGCTTGGATCAACTGCAATCGGCGTTGCAACTGGAGGGGGTGTAGTTTTGGGTGTAGAGAAGCGTGTCACCTCAACTCTTTTGGAAACCTCCTCCGTCGAAAAGATTGTCGAGATAGACCGTCACATCGGATGCGCCATGTCCGGACTTCAAGCAGATGCCCGTTCAATGGTTGAACACGCCCGAGTCGAATCACAAAACCACGCATTTCACTTCAACGAGCCACTCAGAGTGGAGAGCTGTACACAGGCGATCTGCGATTTGGCATTGCGGTTTGGAGAGGGTGCGGATGGTGAGGAGAGCATTATGAGCAGACCATTTGGTGTGGCTCTTTTGATTGCAGGCTATGATGAGGACGGACCACAATTATACCACGCAGAGCCCAGTGGAACCTTTTACAGATATGATGCAAAGGCTATTGGATCGGGTTCGGAAGGCGCTCAGGCTGAGTTGCAAAACGAATTTCACAAGGTATGAATGTCCTTCTGTGTACCTCTGTTAACTTATGTTTCGGCCAAATTTCTAATGTAACTATAGTCTTTGACAATCTTAGAAGCCGAGACCTTGGTCTTGAAGACGCTGAAGCAAGTGATGGAGGAGAAGCTTGATTCCAAGAACGTCCAACTAGCAAGCGTAACCAAGGAAAAGGGGTTCAGAATCTATACGGATGAGGAAATGGCAGCAGTTGTTGAGAGATTACCCGCGAACTGATGGAGGGGTAGATGATACGATATGAGACAAAATGAGAAAACACAATGATAGAACATGTCGAGCAAAGCGTCTTTGGAGTTAAGCATCAAGCTCATTTGTTCTTTTTTGCATTTCATACTCGGCGGTCTCATACACGATTTCCTGCATACTTTTTTGACGTATCTTTTCCTGTAGATTTTGAGATCTCCTGGCCTTTGATTCCGATGTCCGAATTATCCACATGTCGCTCTAGTCGAGCATTTCTCATGAAGCATAACAAAGTGGCCAGCGCCACTTTCTAGCAGTTTACCTCCCATCATCTTCTCCTTCTCCTTTTCCATCCTCCATTCCAAACCTCCACATAAAAGTACCAGAAACCCATGCTATCCTAGATATATTCCCTTCTCAGAAATCTCTGGTTCATTTCTATTAGAGAATGTCCTTTTTACTCGAAGTCTCGATATATCTATATTCAATTTCTTTCATCCGTTGCGGCGTTGCTATATATGTTTTTTCTGGTTATCGTTCATTTTACATAGGCCCTTACGTGGCCCTGTTTGGCAATAGTTTCATTAGCCGGTTTATATTTTTTTTCTCTTCTAGATACATTGTAATATGCACTGCTAAGAAGTTCTGGTTCTTCTCTGAAATTGGGGTGGTTTCTTTTTGCTGGATTCTTATATCTTAGTTTTTTTTTATTGTTTTTTTTATTTATATTTGGTTTATACTGTAGGTAGGTAGGATGTGAAAAGTTTCTCATGTGAGTATCAAGTTAGATAATTGATGAATGTGAAATCATGTCTAAATAATGGCTGCATTATACGTATTGAATTGGAGCGGTTTGCTATATATATTGGTTGCCTGTCGGATTGCTGTAATCTGTTCGAAGTTCCTGTTTTTCAGCAATGTTCCAATCGTGGAGTTCGTTGTGTAACTTGTGTACCTTTCCTTAGTTGGGAACAGACTTCAAGTATACATAATACTCTATGAGTGTCTATCTCTGCTAAGATCAGGATGTGGGGAAGTCATCATCCATTCAACAAGTGGCTTCATTCCACATGAACCATGATGAGACAGTCATACAGTATGTTGCCAGTACTCAAACCAAACACGAGGCTGCAAGGCAACGTCGACATCACACCTCTTGAAAGACGTTAGTAATGGTCTTGCGAGATACGAGGAAGTCTGTCTCCATTCCACATGCGACTTCAATTCACACGATGCTTCGTCATTGCCATCGCAAACAATTCCCAGTAATCAAATCCAACACGAGGCTACAAGGCAGAAATGCCATCATCATCCCTCAACAAAAAACCCCTCACCCCATATGATACTCTATGGAGATAACTACATCCATCCATCCACCAAATCCCAAGAACGGGTCTCAAATCCCACATCATCACGGAATGCTTTGGCAAATTTCAAACCCAACACGAGGCTGGGAAGCAGGGTATGAACAACATGCAATCCCACGATACAGTACCGGACCTCAAATCAAGCAAATCAGAGATTGCAGTCGTTTTCCATCTGATGTTTTGCAATTGCAAGCAAGGAAGTTAACTTCCCTATCCCCTCGATCAGAAAATTTCGTCGTTGTGTAACTCGTGGTTATTTCTTTTTTTCTTTTCTCCACGATTACCGCGTTTACCACATTTCAAAACATCGATTTCCTAAGAAGGATGCTTTCTGCGATATGCTGTGTATCCTGTGAAATGCGGGATGATGTAAAAGTGTGGTGATCAATATGACCATACCCAGAACCAGACGGGTTGGGCAGTTTGGGGGGAAACGTTGAACTACGTTTCTGGAAGGGCAAAAGGAAGGCAGGGCATGATCTGATCTCACTTGCAGTGCATGATGGATTTGTGGGGTACACAAGAATTCCACCTGGGGACTTTGGGATGGGACTTCGGGATAGAACTTCCCTTTTTAAGGGGCGAGATGGATGTGCAAGTGCATTGATTGAAAGAGCGGAGGAAGATATTAGTATGTCCCTGGAGAGATATCCATATTGAGGTTCGAGTACAGGGGGGTATGAAGCGAGTGAAGCACGTGAGAAGTTTGTGTAACGTGGAAAGTAAACAGCAGGTCTGCCGAGTTCCGAGAAGGTCTCGGAGGTATTCTGTGAGTGGAGGAAAATCTTCCGCATCCATTGCGAATCTAGAACAGCAGCCAACTTTCCATTGTGGACTATCGGCGAAGTTCCGAATTACTAACCAAACAAAGCCACAGAACTCATAGCCTTATTGATTATGATCTATGTTTCATCAGCAAGAACGGGACGGAGAAACAGGGCGCTTTGCATTTCGCGGATTGGGGGGAAACATTGTCCTAAAAGGGAAGCTCTGATTACTGGGCATGACGAATGGCGAGAAGTATGGGTGCCATTGGGCAACCTTGATGGTTGCTTTGATATCTTGGATTCCGAAGGGGTGCAGCATCATTACAAGTCAAGTGCTTGTTCTGCTGGGGGATGAGGCAAATCTGCTTTGAAGATCTTCAACCGATAGTATATCGGTAAGGCAAGCAAGCCACCACCTCCAGTTTCAACATGGATAGACCTCAAGAGAAGCTGTTGATGGCTGGAAATCATATTTTTTTGCTGCATTTTGCTTACGGCAACAGATTGTGGGAATCTTTTGCTTCCTGGTCGCGTGTTGGAATGTAGGACGGATATATGTCGAGTCTAGGTCATCGGTCAGCCCGATTAGTTCGTGCATGGCGAGTACACGATGGGAGTTGGTGGCTGAAGGTCCCTGGTTGCAGAAAATGTTATTGCCACACAGGCGTATCAGAAGTGAGAAGGCATGAAGGAGGCTCAAAAACTCCAGCAAGGTCATGAGAGGTGGGCTTGATCTGGACGATGTTTGGTCCGAGGAATCGGGACCTCAGCTCGACGTCGCTTCTCCCACGCAACCAAGCAGCAGCGGCAAAAAGGGGACGAACACCACCCCAATAATGCACTGCACCACCACGACCCTTGGGGCTTGGGGGAGCATGCGGGTTGGGAGGGGCACAGACTGAATATGACCCTGTCGATCCACGATTCTCCATATGATCACATCTGCCGCTGACCAAACCATCGACCAAAGCAAAGGAAGCGGAAGCGGATACGCTATCGTTCCGGGAATGCATATTGCAAATTTGGCAATGGATGGATCCTCTACAGGTAGCGGTATGGAGCACATACGACGACTGCTGGTCCAAGTGTTGAAGTGCTGCACTGCACCTCACTGCTGCCACTGCTGCCACTGCACGACTTGAAGCATTTTGGATACCAGGTAGCGGTTGAAGGGGATGGGATGGGATGACATGGGGCCAGACGGGATTCTCATGGGTGCTCAAGCTTGACAGATTCCCATATGCAGCCCAACACACATCAACACCACTGCAGTGTAACGCTGAGGCTTTCAGGGGCGGAGAATTCTCCTCGGTCTAGGTCTACCGTGGTAAATCGTCTTGAGAGGAAATGCTGGGGTGTAGGGGGGGTGGTGTGGTGTGTACGCCGTCCGTACTTCGTACAACATCAGACCAAAAATAAACCGAAACTTTATCTGATGGCAGCTCTTCAGGGAAAAGTAAGGTCCGCGCCGCACCAATCATCGTCACAATGCGGGATGTGACATGTCACCTTGGAGAAGCAGGGGAGCAGCCGACAGTACATTTACGAAATACGGAGCCATAGATTGGTTCGGTAAATGGTGGTGGTCCAGCCATTCTAGAAGTAGTATCATACTTCGTAAAAGTAAACAAGATGGAAGTAGAAGTACTTCTAGCCGACAGTGACAGCGGGATGGATGCACGGAGATGTTTCCATCCCATGTGGCAGCACAGAGCCAGTGGAACCTGTACCGAGTATCTCGAAATACTAAGTACTTCGTACCGTGCATGGACAAGAACGGAGTCCTCGTCCCATGTTTTTTCTGCCTTGGCCTCCAGAACTTGCAATTGGCAATGCTCGTGTGTTCTTTGCCGGAGCAAAGTGGTGAGCCAAGAGGCAACAAAGTTCCGGCTCGCAAGCTCCCTCGTGCCTCGCAATCCCGGTGGTTCAAGGACTCCAAAGTACTTTGTATGGACTGTGATTGGTGCCTCACCCAGCATCAGCATCAGCATCAGCATCCACAGCATGGTTGCATCTGGCCAGGCCTGGCAATGGCAATTACGCAAAGGCATCGCCATCGATTTGAATGGTGAAGGGTGAAGGGTTCAGGAAACAGGTTGGGGGACGGAGGATGGAGTAGAAGTAGATGACTTCGTAGTAGCAGTACTGGTAGTCGCCGAACAGACGATACTCCTGATAGGCGGCCCACTGCCACCAGCACGGACAATATGCGGATGGTGGGTGCTGAGCCTCTCCTGTGCAAGAATTTGAACTTTAAACACCTCGCCATCATATCGTTCAAGCTCACTTGCTGAAGATCTAGAGAAGTTTCCTTCGGACCACGGCATGTCGTCTCATGCAGTCCATCCGGTCGGACTTTGACAACCACTGGAGCTGAAAGAAAACACATCGAGGACATCGTGCGAGGGTCAACGTCCAACCGAAATAGATTTCAACCTTCACCCGCATCCCAAGGAAGGCGCCACTGACACTGACTGGGGATTTGGTGCGGTTGTACGAGTACCACGCCGTCATCTCGTCCGTCCCGTACCAGCTCATCGGTATCGAAGCTGTTTCCAGCAATTCATTGGATCAGGAAATGTTATGCTAGAGACCTCAGACCAGCATTGTTGCATCCCCTCCCCACCCCACGAATCATTACTAGCTCTCAGCCGTGGGCGCTTTCAACTCCCATCGATAGTACGATACCACCCTCGAGGCTCTCTTGCACCTGCAATCTGGTGACCGAGTTGGGAAGCGTCGTGTTCTCTGCAAGAAGAACTATTGTCTCTCATCGTATGTTTTGACTCCTCCTTTATGTTACTTGTCCACAGGCGATGTGGGCTTGACTTGCAATGCTCCCTAACAGTTGGGGTACTGGCTTGCCTCTGACTGCACTACTTCAACTTCAATTCTGGTTGGTGCAAGAGAGGAAGGGTTGGTTGAGTACCTGCGAAAGTTTCGAGATGTACAATACCAATGACCAATCGTTTTCACACCCTCTGCAGTGCTATGGACAAGTTTCTCTGTCTTCAACGGTATCTACATGGCTGCTGCTCCGTCTGGATTTGTAATTGCCCACAACATAAGTGTTTGTTGTGGATTTCTACCATTCTGTTCGAGGAGGGCTACATTGGAGGTGATGGGTTGGGCCAAAGTGCAGGCGTCCAGAGAAATCCCAGTATTTTTCTCAATTTGGCGCTCGAAGACTTTGACTACTTCATCTCTGAAGTCCGTATTCTATCTCTTGCTCTGCTAGGTTGAGAGTGCGCGATCAAGTAGTACAGATGATTCCTCGCCACATGAGCACAATCCATGGATGAGATGTCTTATGCCCATGTTCTAGTCATCAAATCGGACGAGATTCCCTTTCTTCGGATCCAAGGAGACATGTCCCGTTCAATTTGAGGCTGACGGTAAAGCCGCTGCAGGGGAAATACCAGGCTGATGGCGCATCTTCTAGGTCTATGTCTATGCCATTGGTACACTAACCAAAGCCCCAAAGCCTTCTCCACACTCCAATCCCTATCAACCTGAGCTTAGCCACTCATTCTTACGCCCGCTGGCCCACACGGTCGTATCTCTACACCCCGTCGGCTGCCACATGCTGTCCATGATCGTCAACGCCTTGGTGACGCTCAACGTCTGCCATTCTTCCCTCGATTTGGGCACCCAGTGTTCTTTCAGCCTGACCAAGTCTGTCTGAGATACCTGCAACTATCCGATCATTCATTGGTAGACTTCCAGTCTGCCCGATATCGATTCTCCTTATCCCCGTACTTGCATCATCTCACTCAGGAACTAGCCTTCTTCGACCTCCTCAAACCGCGTACAGGATCAACAGTTATCATTGGAGCACCAAATACACCATCACGCTGTGCAGTTCTGTTCAACCTACCAAAGCCCCCCGCATCGTGGGAACAATACACGTGTATTCGGCACCTATTTAGATCTGTGTCTCCAAATCCACTGGTTGCACTTCGGCTCCCTAAAGACCTTTCTCTTTTTTTTGGCCTTACCCGTCCACACATACACTTTTCGAGTCTCAATTGATCCTGAATTTCTCCGGCCTCACCGTCCTGTTGGTAGCACTCGCTCACAGCAATTGCCTCCTCTCTGGATCTTGTTGTTATATACACCTTCAGCTGCCCCGCAGTTAAGACAACATCAGCCGTCGATTTCTTAGCGCGGGTGCCAAACTGCCACTATCGCACGATTGAGAGACATCCGTCCCGCTTTACACTAAACCATTCAATACTACCGGTCGAGAGATAAACACCAAGAAAAACCACGTGGAGCATATCTACGCCAATCTTGGCTATTTCGTTTGATTATTACTCTACTCCATTCAGTATGGAAAACTCTTCGGCTTCTCCTGAAACTGGAGACGTGGAAAACGATGCCACTGTAGATTCCGGAGAACAACCTATTGCTAGGAAGCCGGGATCGAAAGGACAAGGACGTAAGAGGACCAAGACAGGTTGCCTAAGTGAGTATTTGATCCAGATAGTGCTCTTATGGAGAATTGAATAAGACAGAATGCTAACTTGGGAGTTTCTCAGCCTGTCGGAAGCGTCGTATAAAATGTGGCGAAGAACGACCTACGTGTCACAACTGTACCAAGTCCAAGAGGCAATGTGAAGGGTACAATCAAAGAGTGGTGTTCAAAACACCTATCAACAACTTCGGTCCTCCAGCCTCTTTTAGTTCTGCATCAAGCGTACCTGGCCATTCAAGTCAGTCGAAAAATCGCCGTGGTAGTCAAATCCAGTCGGCTGCAACTCGCTCTACAACAGCTCCCAAATCCTCAAGCACATCACCCGCACTAGTCAACACACCTGTATCAAGGGTATCATCAATTCCATCTGATAGCGGCTTGTACTCATTTCAAACAAGTGTGACTCAGGAGAACTTTCCCAAAACACAGCAGCATACGCAGTCCTTTGACGCAAAAACAGATACTGTCGATTACTCCCATATCCCTGAACCAGCCCAGATTCAATTTCAAGAATACCATGTCCCTTATCCGAGCCCTGATGAAACCGATACTTCCATCAAGCAGGAGAACAGAGAGGAAAGGCAACCATATTTTCCTGAAAGTAGCCACCATGCGGAGATAAATTCGAATGAAGGGTCGCATAGAAGACCAGTATTCGCGGCTCAAGAGCTGTTTCCGAGTCCTGGTGGAAAAGCTTCAGCTTTAGCGACATTCCAACCATATCATGCAATGACAGACTGGGTTCCCCCCGTGCAAGTCTCGTTCCCATCCGACCAGGAGTTACAAAGATCGAGAACCGAATATCAACCACTACAAGTAAACGATGACTCTTGGGATGTGGATCCTTCGAGACAACAAGAAGGGCATCTCAATGCAGATTTCAAGGGCTCTGGACCGTCAGAAATCCAATCGGGGACAAACTTGGTGGCAAAACCAAGCTTCGACTACTCGGTCCAGGACGACGATGACCCATTTGATGTCTCTGATGATGATATTATCATGGAAGATGACAACGTTGCTTGGCAGGACAATTTGCCGGACCAACATAGGAATAGCAATGACCTTGGCATACAGGTTGTCGTGGCCATGAAGAACGGTCAACCATTTCAAGAAACCCATCTGCGCTCAGTATCATCATTCATCAATTGCCCAAACATGCTCGCTACGTATGTTCCATCTCCTCAAGCCTCGCCATTAAACGACCCTATGACAGCACGGATTTTCTGCCACTTTATTAATGTAACTGGTCCGTGTATTTCAATGTTTGAGAGGCATCCTGCCAATCCGACACTGATATTTCAAGGGCAACCTGTACCGGTATCACAACAGCATATGTGGACTTGTAAGTATTTACCACCTTCCATGCTTGAATGCTTTCGCCCAACACACCTGTCTCGTTTACAGAACAACCATTGACATTAAGCAGACACATTTCCAGCGTTGGCTCTTCGAAACCCAGCACTGCTACATTCTATGCTTGCAATTGCTAGTCTACACATTGCACAGGTTCAAAATGGACCGGTCACAGCATCGTTGAAGCATTATGCAATTTCGCTGCGAAGAGTGGGAAAGCTGATCAGTTCACCAAAACAAAGCGAGCCAGCTACACTGGCAGCTGCTCTATTACTTGCATTCTACGAGTGTTGGTGTGCAGATCACCAGAAATGGAGTAACCATGTTATGGGTGCACGGCAACTAATACGGTTTATTGATTTCGCTGGCATGGCTAGGCATATTAAACAAACCAAAATAAGACAACGACAAAATGAGCGTATAAGATATTATCAGACGCATCCACATGAAACTGGAAATAATGCTTTTGAAGAGAGAATGCGGTACCAAGCTTATATGGAAGATATTGATGAGAACCTTGTTGGCATTTTGGTGGGTAAAAACGTTTGTTACGACCAACACGGACAGATTCTAGACGACATACCACATGGTGCCTCTGAAAGGCAGTATTCGGAAAAGGATATTGAGGCATATGAGATCCAAAGAGATCTTTATTGGTGGTACTGCAAAGCCGATGCGTATCAAGGCATTCTTGGAGGAGGCCGTTTGTTGTAAGTTGACCACCTCGATTCTAAGCGCTATGGACTAATTGTGATTAGTATGGATTACGAACTGTGGGCCAACTGTCCACCCAGAGCACCTATTGGTCGTCTGAACGAAACGTAAGAATAAATCTTCAGTACGGGTAAACAAGCTAACAAGTCGGGTATCAGATATGGTACCTACGATCACGTGATACTCTTAATGGGTCGCTTAGTCGATTTTGCCGCCAAAGATCTCAAGAGAAAGCGTCTGGCTATGAAAGCCAATGGTGGGTATAGACCACCAAATTCGTTCAGTCAGCAACACAATGGAGGCGAGTTTCAAGGTCATGCTGCTCCAAATCAGCCACCTCCTCAGCAAGCACCGCCTCAGATGCCAGGTTTCGACGGCTTGCTTCCAGTAGTCAAACCGCAACTTCCTATGGGCTTCCCAGGACATGTATCAGACGCCGGCTCTCCTCAGTCTCACCGCGGCGGGGAACCAGATCTCGCAGCACAGCTTGCAGAAGCAGAGGAAGAGTGGCAAGCAATCCGAAATGGGTTTTCCATCCTCGAAGACCATTTCGGGGAGGATTTGCAAGCCCTTGGACCGGAGTTCTCTACGCCCATACAAAGTCCCTTTGGTACTGCGCTACAGTATAGAACCTATGGGATTGCTGGAATATGGATGAGCTTTCATATGGGGGTTATAGTTTGTCATCGTGCTCATCCTAGTATGCCACCCGCTGCTATGATCGCTCAAGGCATTGCAGCGCGACAGACTGCCTATCATGCTAATGAGATTGGGAGGATTATGTCGGGGATTGCTCCGGATTGTGACATTGCTCCAGAAGTTAATCCGAGGGTCGCTGCGGCGTTGATGGAGTCTACTATGGGGATATTCATTGCTGCTGTACAGGTATGTGTCCCTCCCTCTTCCTGTTGTTCCATCACCCCCTCTTCCCAGACCAATTGGAAGAAAAGCAGAAATTAACCAAACAACAGTACCAAGATGCCCACCAACGTCGCGCAACCATCAACCACCTTCGCCACGTCGCCCGGCTCACCGGCTGGCAAACCGCCATCGCAACTGCCAACGGCCTCGAAACGACCTGGATCAAAGCTGCTGAAATGGGCAAGGGAGCACCCTATACCGCGTGTGAGGATCTGATCAACGTGGTGAGAAAACACGCCCGCGGGGACAGCTCCTCGGAGCTTTTGAACATTGGGAGGAGAATTGATCGTGCGTTCGAGGGACGCACGGGCGAGGAGAAGAGGGCGATCTTGAGTTCTGGGGGGAGGGCTCATTATGCCCTCGGTGTGTTGGGGTTGGAGAGTGATCTTGAGGGGTTGGGGTTGGATGATGATGAGGAGAAGGTTTGTGATGAGAGGGGATAGGGGAAAAGTTATAGATAGATGAGTGAAAGGAAGAAATACCCTTCTCAATCCGTTTAAAAACCCGTCGCTTAACACCAACCACCAAAAACTAGATCCCTCGTCAAAAAGGAAATAGTAAACTTTAAGGCAAACATAGTTTCGGTATAAAAGTCTGTTGTCAGGAAATCTGGGCGGAAAACTCTTCAATTGACTAAGTGCTAAAGAGGCCCTGACTATTTATACTAGGAGTAGGCCACGCTAGGCCACGCTATTCCGCATTAAGCGGAGCTAGCAAGTTGGCATGTGACTGACACAGACATATAGTGAATCATAACCTATTCACTATTTCCAACAAAGTCGAACCCCGATTCTCTGAGACTTTGCAAGGTACGAGTTGAAAAGTTACTGGACGACGCTGGGTAAGCGGATAGAGCTAAGCGCCTAAATATGGTTTACCGAGAGCAAGTAAGGGCGCATCATGTTTATACTGTAATTTGTGACTAGTGACTCTGATTTAAGGCTCATCCAACATCACACTTGAAAAACACGAGCCGCACGCTGTTCCTTAGTGCTCTGCCGTAGGAAAATCCATTGCCCCTATTTTGCGAGATCGAAGAGTTAAGTAAAAGGAGGGTGTTCTGAATGGTTGGTCACTGGTGGCTTGGTGGTTTAGTACTTTTTCATGATCACTATGTGTAAGAGAGGCGGGCATTACTCTGCACACGCCTGAGTTACTAAAATATTATCCTAAAGACCTTATACGGCTCAAATAATGATACGAATAGTTGAGAATAATTGTTATTCTTTACTCACGCCTTATCAACCTAGGTGAAATGGATAATTGATTTATTTGTGCGAGATGTTTGGTATGATGACTTTTGATGGCTTGTACTGTATAGAGTAATAACTAGGTTTCTTATTCTTACAGGGAGCTGAGATTGCCGTCTCTGTTTATCTTTTGGTCTATACTGGAATTGGTAAACTGTAGGAGCTGTGAACTGGGTTAAGGTTTGTGTTTTTTCTGATGGTGGGGGTTGATCTTTTGGTACTCGTAGTGGGATGATATTTCGATAGTTGAAGTCCTCATGATACGGAATTCTGTAACGAGGGATTGGTATTCAATTCATTTAATAACTAACCTTTTAATGTGTGGAGTGCTTGTATGGGTACGCCTTCCTTTCTAAATTCTAATTTCTCCCAGAGCACAGATTGCACGCGGAGTAGGTTGAGAAGTGAAGGTAACGCAAGACCATCGGATAACCCACTTCTTCACGATCTTATCATCGTAGATCTTTCTTCTGGGGGTTCTCATAGAGCTGATGTCTTCCTATGTAGGATAAGTAAGAGACCTTGTCGTTGCCCTGCATATGCTATCTGGGGGTCATTGTGCCAGAAGTTGGGACATGTAGATTAAGTGCCCTAGGAATGCGGGATAATGAAGACATTTTGAGTTGCTTGTTTTATGTTGTTGTTCTCAAGAGTTACCAGGGGTCTGTTTGGAGATGTGTAGAGATCTGTAGGGACTTGCAGTTCTCCGGTGTCTAGACGGATCTTGCGAGGAGAAGTCTTGAGTGTAGCATCGTGGCTTTTCTTTAATCCTACCCATATTCTTGATACTGTATCCTTGGGGCTACGTACAGACAAAAGCCTGAGGTCTGATTTTGCAATGACTGCTGAATATATCTCCATGCTTAGCGTGTCGAAGATTCTTGCGGAGCATAGGATCAATTCACCGGTTTCTCCAATGGTTAGCTCTGAACTTAAAGCTTCACTTTGAAGTCTTGAGGGTTTATTAGATTCACCTACCGCTAGCTTTATTACAAGGGTAGGAATTCTTGGTCCTTTTCTAGACAGCCACGTGGCTGCCAAAGAGTCATAAAACCGTGGCGAGTTGGTAATGATAGCATGCTAATATCCTAAAATATACTTGGGGCAGAAGCATTTCGCCTACCAAGAAATCACAGCAGAATTGTTTAGTAGGATTCAATCCATTCAAGTATAGATTATACGACTGTAGAGTGATGTATAAATTGGGGTTATTATAATATGCTGGCTTGGTGGTGAAGAAATTTAGATTTTCAACGGTAGATATTTTTACGACAGTAAGTATTCTCGTGACAGTAGACCTTGTACTGTGGGGGGGTCGAAATTCGGATTTGGACAAAGCAGTATCACTTAAACGTTGAAGCTGAGGGTTTTTTGACTTCGTCAGAAAGAGGATGGTAACGCTCGCTGGGCTGACAAGTGTAGACAGAGCTGAGAGCACACCTGATAAAACAACCCCCCGAAATGTCGGGGAACATACAGAACTGGTCCTTGAGCGTGGAAAATGGATATCAGACTGCTCTTCCTCATTTATATAGCATGAAGCTGACACCAACATTTTTGCTTTCAACAATATACCCTAGTACTAGGGCGTCGACCTGGGGCTGTAGAGATAAGTGAATAGTGACTTGGTTCTATCACTGAAGGAGGGACTCTTTCGAGGTTCCATCTCAAAAACAGAGTAATCCTTCTGACTCGTCTTCTCGTGTGTTGTTACAAACGGACCAATTTGGTTATCAAGTCATCAAAGAGATAGGAGTTGGTAAGCAAAATATTGCGTTACAATGAAACTTCTAGTCTTGAGGAAAAGGAAGAGAAGTGATAGTCTGAGAAGAAATTTGTAGCAGTAGGTAAGCCAAATAAGATTTCATTCCAGTCATTCCCTGGTATTACTGTAGAGAGACCTAGAATACTCCAAGATGAAAAAATGTACTTTTCAACCACTCCCAAATTTTCTACGAGGTTATCTCAATGAGCAACTTGTATCATAGTAACCCACCATCCAAGTTGCAACCTCCTCTGTCCCTTCAAACCATATTCTCCTTCACTTCCCACCTCTCACTCCCACTCTTCATAACATACTCAAACCCACACCGGCACCGGCACAAAAAAAGGAAAATCCAAACTATCCAACATAACCGCCCCAAAAACATACCACCCCGCCATACAAGCAACAAACACCACAGCTCCAGCCGTCTTCTCCAACCCCCTCGCCAGGACCGCAGCAGCAGCATCTTGCTTCCCAATCGCAATAGCATCCTGCCAATAAGCCCCCGCGAGCAACGTGAAAGTCAAAACCAGACAAAAGAAAAATCGGCGAAGACGATATTCGTCCGTAGCGAGCAGATATGGTAGATGAAACGCAGGACCCCCATGAAGAGGAGGAAGAAAGCAAAGGAGGCTGTGAATCCCACTGTTTTGAGGCCCTCAGTTGAGGCGCCCGTTGTGCGTAGAGTCCGTAGGCTATGTAGGAGGTTGGAGGGTGGAGGCGAGGGTTAGCCAGAAGGCGCCGAAGGCCATGAAGACGACGAAGAGGAAGGTGTTGCCTAGGATGAATTCTAGGACGCCGCCGAGGCTCACTAGGAGACCGCTGAAGAAGTAGTAGCTTCCAGTATCGAGGAGGCTAGAGATGTGGTATGGCTAATGGGACAGCTGGGTGGGAACTTAGATTCCTGCGGCGCCGTTGCCAACTGCTCCTCGCCAACCCACAAGGTTATAAGCGAGAGGTGATAATGGAGTAAGAATCCGAGGGGACAGCTAGATGAGATTTCAATTCGTCTAAGAGTGTGATGATGCGGCAAGCAGGTTACTTACAAGGGTGTAGGATTACCAAACGTCTTCCGTAATTCGCCGTTAACGGCATTTTGGGATGAGAGATAGAGCTTCTCGAAAAGCTCGGGAGAAAGCGAGATACTTCCAGCGGTTCGGAACCGTTTCAAGGCGTCGCCATGTGGCATGTAGATCTCTTTCAAGTGATGTGCTTCAGTTCCAATACCCGTGAAGCGCTTTTCGGAACTGCTGTTTATACGCTCATTGTGATGACCATTAGTTCCAGCAGCCATGTTGTATATTTCAATGCCAGTATCAAAGGACAACAGTAAATCCCAATTTATAGAAACAGCACTTGTATATAATGACCATGAATCGAGATTTAGAAAAGTAGAAGGAAGGTAATCTCTTATAAAAAGGTTCAGAAGTCCACTCCTATATTATATATAAGAACTACCACTCCTCATCCGTCATCTATTGAACCCCTCCAAAGGGGCACAAAAGTTATGTCACAAGCGGGATAGCAAATCGCTTCACCTCCCTTAAAACACCAGCCGACCCCCGCTAATGAATTTACATGACATCCCACGATGCTTGATTGACCGATACCAGCAAAGAGCTACCTTCCAATACAATACATGGGAACGGCAAGTCGCTTGACTGGAAAAGATAAGTTCTGTCTACTGTCGGGATGAGGTATAGGAGCTCAGCCTTGGAATTGGACATATCTCCTCTTTGAATCGAGAAGGGTGCGGATGTGTAGATGCTTCTTGCCTATTACATATAGTTATCAGTTCATGACAGTTGTAGGGACCCTTATTAGACGCATGATATTTATTTCAGGGATGTTAGTGATGAAGCTAGAGTGATTGTTTTTAGAGTATGATTTTGTACTGTCATCCTTGATTGTCCATTTTCGCATGAGCATGAGACGTTTCGACGTGACGAGCTAATCTTTGACGCGAACCTCTTATTTCTAGTACAGAGAACTCTCGGGCGATTTTGATGGAACAGACTTTCTTTCCTTCGAAACCAGACATACATCCATAAACCAAATCAATACACACCTCCGCTCGTCAATCCCGAACCATCTCCCCTTCAACAAACCCATCCACAACCTCAGACAACCCAACAATCATTCTCAACCATCACCCTCAAACCCAGGACGAAAACCAACCAAGAACCCAACAATCACCCAATAGAAACCCATCCATGAATCGCAGATCCTCTCCTTCCAAAAACCGAGCGTTCGCATCAGAAAACAGGAAAGCGTACGTAGAAAAAGTAGTTCCTAGCCGAAATGCGGGGAAGCTCTATGTACTGTAACACTGTAACACTATAACACTGTAACTAGCGAAGTGAGGAGTGAGATTATATACTAGCACTAGCACTACTATAATCTAATCCCTGATTAACTTTAAAATATGTCTCGTATTCCCCTTTTTCTTTTTCTTCTTCCTTTTTTTCTTCTCTACTTAACAAGCAGCCTTGGGATAATAGGCCAGCATATCATTACCCAAGAGCGTACTTGTATACGTTGTTCAAGTACATCCTCTGTATCTTATCGTGAATTTGGACCTGTGCTATTACACTATACCCATCAAATGAAGTTATTACAGTAACTAATCGATATCAAGTTAAGTAACCACGAACGGGGACATAATAGTAGATCAAAAGGAACGAACAGTAGAGGTAAGGAAGTGAGGAAGGGCTTTGTGTTATAGAAGTATATTTACTGAAAGTATACACCTTTTATATCCCATTTATCTAGTGGAACAAAACAAAACCAAACCAAACGAAACCCAGGCCTTTTAATTTTGCTAGCCAGGGAGTATTGATACAGAAAGAACGGTGTTATCTACTTATTCCATTACAATCGCTCAGAACCAGTAGACTCTTAGAGAAAGTCCCTTCGGAACGACCTTCAGGGCTTCCGACACACGATTCACGAAAGGCGATGCTGGAAGTTTATTGGATTCAGTGTGTCATCAATGATTTGGAAAATTAGGGAACAAAAAAGGTAGTAAGGGATTAGGTAATCAAGGGAATAAAATTGTTCTGGTCATGGTATTGTAGCTGAAGAAACTTTCAATTTCAAGTTATCATACAAAAAAACGTGAATACCATTCCCATTTTTGATTCGCAGAACCGTCCACTACGCTTTTTCGGGGCCACCACTTACAACTTGGATGCAGGCGATGAGGTACCCACGCTAGTAATTTCATTATACAGCAGCCTATCATCCAATTAGCACTCCTCACAATATCAAAGAAGTCTTGCAGAGTTAAAGAGGGCGGAAGGGGGAACTCACGAAGTCAAAAAGTCGGCATAATCCTCACCCGTAACCTGACCTGAGAAATACTGCGCAGCGAGATAATACTTATTGCCCTTCGGACCCTTGCTTGCCAGCTCATCCGCCTGCTCCTTCAACAACTTCAAAGCATACGCCTTATCAACCTTCTTTCCGGTCGCTGTTGGGACGCCATGTCGTACCCATTGCCACAATTGACTACGACTGACTTCTGCAGTGGCCGCATCCTCCATGAGGTAGTTGATTGGTACGCAACCTACTCCGCGTAGCCAGCCCTCCATGTATCCCAATCCGATGTTGAGATTCTTGCGGATCCCTTCTTCGGTGACTTGGCCTGGGACGTTCATGTTGAGGAGGTCATTTTGGCCGATCTTAACATCTTCTCGGCGGATAAACATTTGATTTGGGGTGGGCATATGTTTGTTAAATACTTCCGAGGCAATGGATGCTAGAGCTGGGTGAGCTACCCATGTTCCATCATGACCGGCCTTTACCTCACGAAGCTTGTCGGCATATACACCCTCCATTGCCTTGTCATTGGCGGCCTTGTCGTCCTTGATTGGAATTTGCGCAGCCATACCACCCATAGCATGGACTTGTCGCCTATGACATGTTTGAATCAAAAGCTTAACGTACGCATCCATGAATGGGACCGTCATGGTAACGGCCGATCGATCAGGAAGGATAAAGTTGGAATTTTGACGGAATTTCTTAATGACGCTGAAGATGTAATCCCAACGTCCACAGTTCAATCCTGAGCTGTGATCGCGAAGTTCATAGATAATCTCATCCATCTCAAAAGCAGCCAAGATGGTTTCAATCAAGACCGTTCCTCGAACTGTTCCGCGTGGAATGGCAACATAATCCTGGGCAAGGTTGAAAACATCGTTCCATAATCGTGCTTCGAGATGTGATTCCATTTTGGGGAGATAAAAGTATGGTCCGAATCCACGCTGGATCAGCTCCTTGGCATTGTGATAGAAGTATAAACCGAAATCAAAAAGACTGCCAGAGATTGGCTCCCCATCAACAGTGACATGTTTCTCATCCAAGTGCCAGCCTCGAGGTCGAACGATAAGTGTGGGGAGGATACGGTCGGTTCGGAGTTTGTACTCTTTTCCGCCTTGTCTGAAATCAACCTGTCTGCGGATGGCATCGTAGAGGTTGACTTGTCCATTGATCATGTTATCCCATGTTGGGGCACTCGAATCTGGTGGAAAGTGGTTAGAATCATCTCTTAAGACTGGTCAGTAATACACACCTTCCAAATCAGCCATATAAGTCCAAACATTGGAGTTCAGGGCATTCACAACCATCTTTCGATCGGTTGGACCTGTGATCTCCACTCTTCGATCAACCAGGCCCGGTGCAGGTGGGGCTCCCTTCCACGCATCATTCTCTCTGATGTGTCTTGTTTCTGGTAGGAAGTCTGGCAATGTTCCTTTGTCCAGCTCGGCTTGTCTGATGACTCGGCGTTGGAGAAGTTCCTTGCGTGTTCCATTGAAGGAACGGTGAAGGAGGGCGAGGAAGGCAATAGCATCTGGAGTTAGGATCTTCTTGTGAGTGGCACTAACATTGCCCAAAAGGTTGACACCCTGAAGGATGGAGTCAGTGCTGGCCATATTGGTGTCTCTCGTCTAGGTATCTGCTGGTATGGGAAATTTTGAAGTCACGAGTTTGTATGTGGTGTTGTGTTGTGTTGTGTTTGTGGATGAATTGTGGCTGGAATGTTAACCTCGGAAGAGTTGAGGGTCAAGGCGAGTCTTTATCTACGAACGGTCCCCCAGTGCCGGTGCCAGTGTCATGGATGGCATTGCATTGGCACAGACTAAATTTATTGCCATTACGGTCAAGAAGTGTGGAGAGAGCTGACCCCGCGCGGATGGGAGGATGGAGGATGGAGGATGGGATGGGATGGGGATTGAGGGTCTACTCCCATGTACGAAGTAGGTAGGAGAGACAATCCACATCTGGACAAGAGGTCCCCCAGTGCCATCATCCCCTGTACCTCCGTACATTGGACGTTCCGAACATCGTATAGACATTCAGTTGCACCTTTCATTTCTTAGACATCCATTTGCAGTCTCCCAAGTGCCTAAAAATCACGTTGGCAAGTCTCGCCCGCGGTCGTCTGTGTTTTAGTTTACTCTTGTCAGTCCCCAAGTACTTTGCATGTGGTAATAGTCTTGACATGTGCTCAAATCTGCTTGGCGATGGATGACGCAGTTTCCGATTGGGGAGCGGCGTCGGCATCGGGAGCCTCGGCAATGGGTCAATTTGGCCGGTGCGTCGTATCCCGTTCGTCCTTGTGGCATGATTTTAGTAAGATATCAGATACTTCTTGGATTCTCTCTTGACTATGTACAGTCACCTCATGAGTTGATTCGACGAGATGTTTAATACGGTATCTGACGAAAACTGCGTGTCCGAAACTGTACGTCATGATTTCTACAATAGAATGCAGCATAACTATCCGGGTACCCCACAAGAGTAAGGTTTTCTATCAACGCAGTGGAGAACTCGGATTAATATGGATATTGACATCGCTCTGTTTTTACTTCTCAACAATAATCCCTTTTACACCGAAAGTCAAAGAGGCATTACAAAAAAGGTCCGTGTAGGCAGAGGGGTACAGTATATCGGGCAAAAAAGACGGGACTCAAAAGACCAGAATAATACCGAAAGAAGTGTAGGTATAGAAAAGGTTCAATTGTAGAAGAAGCACCTAGTGTGAAGAAGTAAGTAGAACTAGTATCAATGTAGAACTCTAGGCCTTCCTTCGTGTTGCCCTTACCACGTAATGACATAATATCTGCTACATTCGCTGTCTGTTAACCTTAAGTCATTCCACCACCCTATAAAGATCCCAAGCGACAGCAAGAAGCCTCTCGTTGTCTGGACACAGTCTAGATTTATTTAGCTTTTGAGAGCCCGATCTTATTAAGAATGTCAGAGTCATCTCGATTCATAGGTTTCCGAGATCCGACTTAAAGATCTGGTCGTGGATCTAGGAAACCAGATTAGTAAAAACCAGTAATATCTCTAACTTGACATGTTTGAATTAATAATTCGGGCTCACTTCTTATTAACCTAGATAGAATAGGACAATTCAGTTACTTGTGCCAGGCTTTTGATGGTGTGTACAGGGTCATGACCAGGTTTCTTATACCAGTGGTAGTTTTGTCGTTTTTGATAATCAGGTGCTAGTTTATTTAGACGCTCATCATGAATACTCTCTTGCGTAGCGATGGATCAACAATACTTATGTCTATCTGTCCAACCTTCAATTTGTAGTTGCTTAGTAACGAGTTATCACACGACAACCTTGATCGGCTGCTGGCTGCAGCAAAGTTATCCCATCACCAATTGACGATCAAATAACAGCGGTTGCAAGCCCAGGGATTATTCGATCATTAAAACTTATTCACTGAGCGGGTTCCTTTTAGGTACTGGAAGTAGTGAATGCTGCCATGAATCCGTGTACCCCTGATGTAGCAATGGTGGCAAGAGCCTTCTGAATTAAGCGAGGCTGTGTTTACTAACGCTGAGAGAAAAAGCTAGTCAGTTGGAAACAGTGGGATTACGGAAGAGTTGAGTGTGGACTAGGCAGTTGAGGAAAACGAGCAGGCATGGTATATGGATGCGTGTGTTTTCTATCTTCTAATATCTTCTGCTGACCAAAATGGTGCCAGCTTCAGTGACCACTTGTGGCACAATCCACGCGAAGAAAAACACCCATCTAGCGGGTAAACAGTCTCATTTCTTCGTAACCCAATTCGTCATATTTACAACCCATAAAACATAAACATACATATAGAAAAACCCCCTACAAGTACACAAACCCATCTGTCCTAAAAGTCTCACTTAGGCATCACAGCTATCATCCTCAGTAGCATTTGTCACTGGCTTCGTCACTGGCTTCGTCGCTGGTGTCGTCGCTGGTGTCGTTGCTGGCGTCGTTGCTGGCTTCGCCTCTGTGGAGGTGCCATCACACGAAAACACCGGTGGTCCTGGAATTGTGTATTCCCTGGGAATACCATCAGGTTGTTTGAAGACAACTCCCGGGTCCGTAGGCTTGTACGCGCCCGGAAAGCTGACCTTTTCTGCGGGTCCCGTGCTACTTCCTCCCCCGGTGACCTGGATTTGGTGGCAGGAAGGGTAGAATTGAGCGCCTGGGTATTTCTCTGCGCCGAAGAGAGCGATAAGTTCTATAGATGGTCACGGTCAGTGTGCTTATTCTGTGCTACTAATGCGTTACTTTTTTCTTTCGAGTTTAGAGAGGCATGCGAGATTGCGCCTGGCTGGAAGAGGCTCAACCTTCTCCGCTAGAGTGAAAATACGGAACTTTTGGGAACACATACCGTGACGGACGAGATATGAGCCTGCTTGAAGACAAGGGGGGATGGTGTATTCGTAAACACCACCAGGCTTCGTCAAAGGAGTAACATCTGTCCAGACGTTCGAGGTACCTTCTCTTCCAGCGTGCTTGATCTTGAACCAGACAGCACTATACACAATCAGCTTCTTCTCTCCTCTCTATACCAACTCATGCCACTCTCTGGCGCTTCTCATTGAGAGGATTTTCACCTACTCGGTACCTGGCATGAAAGTTTTACAATCATCATTCGCACACCTCGCCATATAAGCTAGAGCCGGCCCGACATGACTATCAGGCCACAAGTCCCAGAACATTCTCACGATCTCACCAGCTGCTACAGGCCCAGCTGTGAGATTCGCCGGTCTACTTCCGACCATGCCCCCCTTTGCGTAGCCACCGCATTGGATATCTGAGATCTCAATGTCTTCGACCGGGCCGCTACTGTGGATGGGACGCATGATACGGTCTGGTGGGGGGTTTTCTATAGCAATGTTAGTAAGACTTCAAATGTTTTCTTTTTCATGGTTGTCATGTCGAGAACTTACTGTACTCGTCAGATTGAGGGATGTAGCCCTACAGATAGTTATGTTAGGCTTAGGTATTGGAAAGAGGGGTTGGAGTAATAAAGAGTATGGGTAGAGACTAACAGAATACATTACATCAGCAATGCTAATGTTGTGTACTATTCCGTGGGCAGACACGGTGGCAACCAGTGCCGAAATGATAGAGAAGGTATGAGACTTCATGTTGAGAAAAATGCACTTGAAAGAAGGTGTGAAAAGAAAACGAATGAATGTCAAGGTGCAATGAGAAAGGAATGAATGTTGGGATCCAAAGAGAAAGGGATGGCAGCTCTCCGAATCTTTCCAGAAATTCAGATGGGGAATTCTTTTTGCCTTTATTCTTTCGTCTGGACTTGTCACACACCAAGTCCTCTGGGGTAAAATGATATGCGACGGTCCCAAAACTATGGCCAAGACAGGTGCAGATCAGAGTATTAAAAGCAATATCCTAGGATAGCACCAAACAAGGTACCGTACCCCAGATTTCTAGTATCTGGGCAGCTACCAGAAACCAAACTTGGCGTGTGAGACGAAGCGATCATCGAAGTTTCAAATAGCATAATAATGTGCTTGCAGAGCAAGCGAAGTGCGCACGCAGTACAGTACCCAGTACTAAAGACCATCTCTACCAGTTCCATGCTTTACAAAGTCTTGGCCATATCCGCTCACTTTACGTGCGCGAGATTCAGTATTGATTTATATAATGTGTCAAGCGAATAACCCAGATTGACTACTTTTCATTCTTGCAAGATTAGATGGAAATTGGAAAGGATTCACATATGCGCGTGATGCTCTATGAGATACAAAGAAAGTGGGTACACACCATAAACAGTATATTTGGTGTTCGTGTGACAGAACGATATTCATTTAGACGAGACGGGGTTTCAGGGGAAAATAGCAAGGTGCGTGGATCCGGGGTGTATGAGGGGTCTCACGTTGAAGGTAAGCTTAGCAAGTATCGGTAAACAGAACCGAGAGGTCATTTCTCACCTGGCCTACTGGAGTATTTCTATTCAAAGCTTCTCTACACTACTGTACTCACTTCAAATTCTGCGTCGGAGTGACATGCCGACAGGCCGCTCCGGCCATCCTAGACTTATCTGAAACGTCTAATAACTCGCTTCCTTTTCGCCGCAGCAGTGCAAACGTTCGTAGGACAGCCCTCGCCATTTACACCTAAACTGGACGGTGGCAACTATGATGAACTCCTTAGTACGACTTAATCTTAAAACTTTTGAGCTGATAAATTAAATATGACGAGGTAATATTTGCAGTCATCTAATTGTTACTTGCATAGAGGTCTTGGTTTAGTTCGTTATCATTATTTTTGGTGTGAAAGAGCGTGTGCCACGAACGATTGCATCCCCTTCGTGTACCTACTGTCAAATGGACTGTAACAGATGTAGCCTTTCTAAGGTTAGCTAAGGTGGCCTGGGACGAAGTACGGACGAAGTATAAATGCAAATCGATTTTTTTATTCTTGGCCAAGAGGAGATCTACGCCAGGAGATGTGGCTTTCAACCTTGGCAGAACTTTCTAAGCGAGAAATTCATCCAATATTGTGAGCTCCTAAACTCGGTAGGTGCCAGTACTCAATATACTTCGTCCCAGGCGAAATAAATGTAGGTTTGCTAGGGTGGTTTTAGTGGAGAACAGGGTTAAAATCCCTGAAAACCCTACATTTATTTCGCCTGGGACGAATTAGGTTGAGATACTGTTAAGGAAGTTCCTTCTTGCCATAAGGAGAATTGTGTATCAGCCGAGAGTAGCCTATGTAAGAATTTTCGAGATATACTTCGTCGATCGCGAAGCACTCTTTGTAGTTTGTGTCGGGTCCATGGAGTGAATATTCGTAGATAAAACACCATCTTTTACTCACTTTGATTAGTATAATAAGAGCTGTTTCCAACTGACAGCTTGTAGGACCCCTTGAGCTACTTGAGACCTGGAACTAGTGGTTTACAACATCATCGAAGCAAATATCGTAACATCTACTCCTGAATTTTCTCTGGAAACTAGAAAATCAAGTTTACACTTCCAAGAGACCAAAAGCAGAGCTCGGGTGGAATGCTGAGTACCTTTGGTCTTTGATCTGATCGGTTGGCCGCAGGATGGGGCTGAACTGTGCAATTGAAAAGATCACCTGCACATCGAGTTTTATTTTTACCGACCTCCCATTTCAGCAAAAATGGCCCGTACACTAGGATCCGTACAGAAAGGACGAGTAGGTATTCGAGAGTTAAGCAGGGCTCATAATTAAGTTAGTGTCAACATGATTCGCTTTGCCTGGTCCATTCAAGGTAATTGCGTCATGACCTCGTTAAGGGCACGATAGGGTGACAAGTTCTCTGGAGATGCCAGGCCACACACGAGGCAACGAACACGAGAATTGAAATAATCCTTCTCAGCAAACGAACGACTCTGTCACCTACCGTTCAATGCACGATACCCAGACAGGACCTCGGTGAGAGAAGGCAGGGGTACAGAATGATACCGATAAAAGAGTGACGCGTAACCTGCAGCGACAGTTGACATATAAAATTACCATTATCCCTTGCACATGCTCCAATGGAGCCGCAGGCACAATACAATGACAAGAATTACTTCCCAACTAGTCTTAATGCTATAATAATATTGTGATAATCAATCTTCCATCTCGACATCTTCATCTTCTGGAATGTATCGTCTACGATTTGGTGCACTACTTGGTCCACGACTCATTCTCTCACTTTTGACCTTCTTGACTTGTGATGACGCGGTCTCTTGATCGTTGTCATCATCATCACTTAATTGCTGAGGGCGACGCGTTTGACCTCCGCGCGGATCATCATCTTCCTCATCCCCGTCTTCTTCGGCAGCCCGAGCATCTCTCTTCTTAGCACGTGCAACTTTTCGCATCATGACTGGATCGTCTATGAGATCTTCCGGTCGTAGATACTGTATGATGTCAGTAGAAGTTTGTATTCAAGGAATTGTATAGCGCGTACCCTATTGCAACCTGTCTCAGGACATTTGACCTCTCTTCCTCTGGCCACTTGTCGTGAATGAGTATGAGCAGTGTCGAACCAAGATATGAAAGACTTCCTATCGTAATGATGCCCGCATGGACCAAGGGTTGCATCTTCATAGTATTGCATTGATAATGGACACTTGAGAGAGTCTTCCGCCCTCTCAATAATCACGTCGTCCGAGTCTGCACTATTGGCGTCGCGATCACGACGTGAGCCAGACTTGGCATTTTCTTCTGGGAACCAGTCCCGCGGTTTGGCTAGTGGAGGTCCACTGTTGTGGTACATGGCATCATGGAGGACTCTCTTGAAAACACTATATGCTTCATTATCTCCATATCTGGGAATTTGTTAGTTGAGTTTGCAAGCATTCGAGAGGTGCAAGAAGTCGTACCTCTCCACTTTTGATTTGGAGTGATATCGAGTCGCATAATCTGCCTTTGTCTTCTTCAATAAATCAGTAGCGCTGGGGATTCCAAGGTCGTCTTCATCGTCCTCCATCTCGTCATGGTTTCTTAGGGGCGGGTCTGCTTTTAGAGTATCGATCACTTCAGTCAGGTGTGTAGAGTGCATTTTCTGCTCATCATCAAAGTCGACCAACTCCCTCAAAGCATTTTCCGCATCCTTGGTGATTTCCCGGACCTTTTTCTCAAGAACTTGATGATACCTCTGTTGTTCGAGCTCTGCTTCTTTGGGACCATCGACCACTCCATTCCCTTTATCTCTTTTGTTCGCGACTGTTTCCAAGTTCGTTTTACTCTCGTGGAGACGGTCGTTGCTCGAGACTGCAGCGTTTGTGAGAGAGCTCATGGCGGCTTTGAGAGTCGTCTTGTATTTCCTATATTTGTGGTCGGCTTTGAGCTGAGCTAAAGCCTGCTGCTGGGCCTCTGTCATTCGGCATTCGGGGTGTTGATATGGAGGGAGTTCGACATTCTGTTGAGGTGCAGTGCGAGACGGTGCTGGAGATGCGGATGCCTCGTTGTTCATGCGAGCTCGAGAGACAAGGTGCCTTCTGCTAGACATTGTGATGGCGGTGAGGGGTTGAGAGGTTGAGAGGTTGAGAGGTTGAGAGGTTGAAGGTGGGTGGGGAGTTGGCAACTCAAATATTTGTGAGAGCTGTTTGTCGCGTCGAAAATGGAAGATGACGCGCGATCATTTCCCGCGGGGTTCTGCGTAATCACGTGAACGGCCCGGATGATCAGCACCTGCACCGTGGACCTACCTATATCGGGAGACGTATCTATCTACCTGCAAGATTCCAAGTACAGCGAGCCTTCCATAAGATCCAAATTTACCACTTCAATTCTATGCTACATTCCATGGATATTTCCACCCAATAAACCCAGTCAAACAAACTTAATTTCCCGTCTCCTAGAAATAACTGCTTGGAAATACAACATAGCGATCCAACGGCACATACCCGCCTCCCCCCTCCCACGTCGTCAATAGGGGCTGAGCTCGCCAAGTTGACCAGGGCAAAATCCATAACCCAGAGAAAGCCTCTCTCTATGGACCATTGGAACTCCGCCTTACGGACTTAATGTACTCCCGAGGACTCAACCATTTCTACTATAATACCTGAAACCTTTTGATAGACACTTGTTATTCATCACTTTCCTACTCCTTATGATCAAAACTATATAATATCCAGGTTTTGTTCAAAGTACCTGAAGAGTTATCTTTTTTGCCACAAAACGGAGGTCATATTACGGTTGGTGACCCCAATTTCTCCGGCTCGTGGAGGGGAAGGATTGACATCAAATAATCGGATGAATCGGATTTGCTACATCGAGGAACAAAAACCCTTTCACAAAAGAAGATCCCATCCATCTCTCGGGAGGAATGACTACCAGAAAGCCACACAAGAAATCCCGGAGAGGATGTAAGCGCTGCAAAGGGCGTAGGATGAAGGCAAACCAACTATCCCTCCTCTCTATTGACCGCAAAAGCTAACACCGTCAGTGTGACGAAATTCATCCCGTATGTGGTCACTGTTTGAAGAGCAACAGCCATTGCGATTATGGACTTCTGGGTTCCATGGTACCAAGAAGCAGTGCTCTTCTTCAGATGTCGAGACCAGTCTCACAGCCAAATCCCGCGAGCCCGCTGCTAAGTGACTTTTCAGGAACCCTCTCTTCAGCATTATCAACAGATCAACTCGTCCACTCCGATTCAGCATGGAGACAACGTCTCTTATATATCACAAACCAGCGTAATGCACCCCCTATTCCGATATCGATGAATACTCCACCCGAAAGACTCATCGAATTCAGACTTTTCCATCATTACGTTCAGATGACACAGAAAGGCACCATCAACTCGCTGGGTCAAGTTGCCTCCCCAAAGAGCTCCAAGAATCCGTGGTCTGACTGGATTCTACGTCTTGCCATCGAATCTCCGAGTCTGATGGATGCGCTTCTGGGATTTGCTGCCTTTCACCTGCGACACTTGAATGCATCCGACAAGGAAATCACTGAAGCCGCTCATCGATACATGATGCGTGCCATTGTAGAGCATGCTGATCAGGTACGAAAGGGCATCACGGCAGAGAATGCCGAAGTGGTCTTTGCCACTTCCACTTTCATTGCCTTCCATGTTGCCTCGGAAAGGCTAACACCAGACGAAAAAGATGGATCGATGATGCACTGGTTCCAACCTTGGGATGGAATCAGGGCGCTACTCGTTGCTTGTTGGGAACACATTAAAGTGGACGAGATTAGGAGATTGATTCAATATGAGCACGCATTAGAAATCGTCCCAATGACAGACGCAACCTGGGTCAAGCCTACTCCGATCTTCGACTTCTTGATTGAGGACTTGAATCCCGATTCCGTCGACGGGGAGACGATGCATGCTTACACTACGGCAGTATATTATCTCAACAAGATCGTTACTATGCCACTCGCCCGACATGTTTTGAAGTTTTCTGGGATGGTTTCGAAACGATTTGTGGAGTTGGTGTTGAAGAAAGAACCCAGGGCAATGTGTATTGTTGGCTACCACCTAATATTGGTGAAACAAGTTGATTCGATAGTATGGCTACAGCATTCGGCAAAGAGAGACTTTGCTATCTTGCTGGAACACTTACCCGAAGAATGGAAACCGAAGATGGCTTTGGCAGTTGAAGGATTTAGAGGTGCTTTGATATTTGACGATACCCAAATTATGAAGGAGGATGATGATTCTTCGAAGGAGCATTCGCCATTTCATCAAAGGGAAGAAATGGGTACGAACAGCCGAGCATCGTGGGTAGAAAGATGAAGTTTTGCCATTCCGCTATATCATCATACTCAAAACTTTCCGCTTTACGCTAATTCGCTCCGGGATAAGGTCGTGGTCGACAACTTCGACATGACCATCCATCAAGATGGGAGACAAGCTCAAGCTTGTAGGGAGTTTGATTGATGCAAGCTTCAGGCTCCAAGAATATCTGGAAATACAGTCAGAGCCAACACCTATCTCTGCTGGACTCCCTTCTCCATCAAAACACCGGATACAATTTTAGTGGTTGGATTCACACCAGTCATCGACGGCACCATTGCGATTCGAGTTGGAAGGAGAGACTGGAAAATGTACTGTACATATGAAGTTCCACAGAAAAGATGAAGAGCTTCGAATCCCGATGCCTAATCAAAGCCATGCCAGGTCTACCTTACGGATCGGTCTCAATTTTGGGCCAACTCTGCTCAAATTCCGTTAAGAAAAGACTTTTCTCACATGGGTTAAATGTCTCGGTCCAGCTTTAACCGTCCATCATGTTTACATCTCTCAAATTTAGCACTATATACATATTTGTATCTTTGATGAAGCGAGATGTGCATTCCATACTTGTCCACCAAGTACTGAATAGAGTTTTGTATACTACTAGGGAGCTACTGAAAATCCGGACAATATGGATAGGATGGTCGACCCTCGAACGTGGCTTTGTAAACATGGTCGCCTTGTGATCTGTACGAGTAGAGGCTTGTGGAGACGATTTTGAAAAGTTTGGATGGTCAAGCTTAAGGTGGAGGAGCTTGGATTAGATTAGTCCTGGGTATCAAGTAGATTGTACCTCCGTACGAGCACCACTGCATTTATATCGTGTTCATATTCCTTCGCTTCAGAGGACGTTAGAGACAATTTGCGTTTCCCAAGTAGTTAGTTGTTGGCTTTTCTAGCAGTCTTAATAATGGTGTTGCTTACTCTGGTATTCCCAATCCTTCTGAGATAACCAATCTGAAGGTCTAGACTATTTTCTCAAAACTGTTCAATGAATCGGAGAAGTGATGAAATGGATGCGTACTACCTCGGCACAGTTGTTGATCCACACGGAAGACGACAACCGCTATCTGCCTCGCCGCAATGGACAAGAAGACCACTTTGTCGATATCTCACTTTGAATTGAACTGGAATTGGTACAGTACCTCAGTATAAACCTGTAAGGCTAGATTCAGAAAGTTTGCTAGAAAGCTTCCTACAACTAAAGATACAACTACTCGTACACATAAAACGGTTTATGTTGTGCCACTTCGTCAGTCCATCAATCATCAGTTGCAGCAAACATTTCACTGCCGTTCGCTTTTCAAGGATACAGACAGCCTTGGCACGAACCCCCATCACACCCTCGTGCACCTCTCCTGTCCTCCCCAACTTCACAACACCACCATTCACGCCCCAGAAAACGCCCGGATAATTCTTCAATATCATCTCTCCAAATCAACGGTAATTCTGCCAGCAAACCTCCCCCTCCATCAAACCATCCCATGATCACTCACCAGCATCTCCAAATGTCAAGATGGCGAACACCCATGTAACGTTTCTCCCCACCCGCCTTCAACCACTCACGGACATTCATTCCAAGAAATGCTTGATTCCAAAATGATGCTTGTCAACAATGCTTGTAGCCAATCCAAGACTCAGCCCCGCCCGCCACAATCTGCAGCCCTTGCACATCTTAGCTTGGGATTCGGTCATCCCGTTGTTTGTGGCTTCAGCGCCGACCCCTTTTTTGGTGGGGCTGATTGCTGGGCTTATCTGATTCCAGTGCGAGTTGACGATTAAGTTCAGAAGGGAGTGTCCTGGTTGGTTGGATGAAAAGATATGTTGGTAATTGGACTCTTCTATTTCGAAGCTCGGTACATTTTGTAGAATGTAGTAAAAAAAACAGGTACCTGGATCAAGATACCGAGAATAATAGTTTTGTTCTATGGTTGTAGAAACGGTTATCAACGACGTCAGGATAAGGCAGTCTATCACTCGGGACCGGCAGCTAGTTAAAACTCTGGGCCATGTATTTACTTGGTACCGGCAAGCGAACTACATATACCTTTAGAGAAACAAGCAGAGAAGCTTTTTTTGTAAACGAAGCTATTCATTCCTGCGGGAGTAACCTTGTCCAACCAAATCCAATGTGCAGGAGTAACTGGTCTACTGCATGGAGATAGCGTAGGAAACTGGGGAGCTACGATTATTTAATCCCAGTTTACAAAACCCGAGCTGCAGTAGACCCTTTTTAGTGGGCCATCGCTCCTTCCCACTAGTTGTGTCCACCTTCAAAAACTTCTCCATTCTTTCAAATCGCCCCAGTCCTCATTCACTTCCTGTGGTTGGGTTTCTGTCTCTACGAAAGCCCTCGTCGACGACGACTCCTTTCTCCTCTACCATTTCGACGTACAGGTCCACTAATTCCGACTAATCATGTTTGGAAGAAAGAAGACCACCCCGGTGGTAGACGGCGATTCTGAACCTGAGCCTTACGTTCAGAACGTTGATCATCTAGCATCAACCCCAAAAACAAGATGGGAACGAATGTGGCCTGCCATGGCCTGTGGCTCAGGTCTCTTCTCTGACGGATACATCAACAATGTAAAATTCATCACCCAACTTCTCCGAAATCTATTAACGATATGTGTAGGTCATCGGTTCCGTTTCCACCATTTTGAAAACTTTGTACGGCACAGCATACACTGGCTCCGGTGCGCAAGCGAATATCTCTGCCATCACATTTGCCGGAACTGTGTTGGGAATGGGGATCTTTGGTTATACAAGTGATAAATTTTCGCGCTCACACTCGCTTACGATTTCCACGGTTATACTCATCGTTTTTGCTGCGTTGGGTGCGGGATCATATGGTTGGCATGGAAGTCTAGATGGGATGTTTGCTGCGCTTACGGCATATCGTTTTCTCGTCGGTGTCGGTATTGGAGGAGAATATCCCGCTGGATCGGTCGCATGCTCTGAAGCGACCGGAGAATTGAAGTCTGGATCGAGAAATAGATGGTTCATTATATTCACAAATGTTATGATTGATGCGGGTTTTGTTGTTGGAGCTTTCATTCCTTATTTGATGGTGGTTATCTTTACCGAAAAGCATCTAAGGGCTGCATGGAGAGTTTCTTTGGGACTGGGTGTTGTGCCACCGCTCTTACTTTTGTATCTTCGTATGAAGCTCAAGGAACCGGAGGAGTTTAAGAGGTAAGTTCTTTTCATTGCCCGTTTAATATTTCTAGGTCACTGATAAAAGCAGGGAGAGTATGAAAAATGTCAAGATTCCGTATGGTTTGGTTCTCAAATATTACGGCCCCCGACTTTTCATGGTCAGCTTGATTTGGTTCATTTACGATGTATGATATCACCTTGCATTGATTTCCTCTGAGATATTCACTCATTTCTATAGTTTTCCACCTACTCGTTTGGTATTTACTCTTCGGCTATTCTCGCCAATATCTTACCGAAAACAGCCCCTTTATCTCAATCTTTCGGATGGAATACAGTCATCAATCTTTTCTACATTCCAGGTGCCGTCCTCGGATCTTTCTTTTCAGATTGGGTCGGTCCCAAGTACGCACTTGCCATTGGAGTGACCCTTCAAGGACTCGTTGGCTTCCTCATGGCAGGACTTTACGGTGTTTTGTCAAGACCAGGAAATGTCGCTGGTTTCGCCGTCGTCTACGGATTTTTCTTGTCTCTCGGAGAATTCGGACCAGGTGATAACATTGGACTAATCGCATCCAAAACTTGCGCTACTGGAATTCGGGGTCAATATTACGCAGTTGCCGCTGCGATTGGTAAGGTCGGAGCTTTTGTTGGCACTTATATTTTCCCATATATCGAGAAAGCTGGTGGAAGCAATACGGTCGCTTCAGCCCAGTACCCGTTCTATGTCTCGAGTGCACTTTGCATCTTCAGTGGTCTTATTACTTTGTTCTTTATCCCTAATATTGGACAAGATACTATTACTTCCGAGGATATTAAGTTTAGGGCGTATCTTGAGGCTAATGGATGGGATACTAGTCAACTTGGGCTGGAAAAGGTTGACAATATTGAGGGAGGAATAAGTCCTATGGAGCAACAGGAGGAGGTGCATAAGAACTAATTGTTGGGGGATTGGAATGTTTTTATATTGATTTTCGAGCATAGTTCAGCAGTGAAATAATCGAGTTGATTTTATTTTGAAGGAAAGGTGTTCTTGACGTGAATAAAAGAGGGGTAGGTTGATACTTTATTCTCGGTAGGTGTAGATTTCCACGTTATTGCAGAGAGACTACGAGTAACACCCACCAATTTCTGCCCACGATAAATCATCCGAAGCCCCAACCAATCCCACCAATTCAAATATACAAAGTTACTCAGGTACCAGTTTCAGCCACAGAAACTGCAGCTGCTTATTCACGGGGAGAGTGGACGTACGATGCGGGAGCCGTCGAAGGCTGCTACTTAGGTACAGCAGTGCTTACGCTGCATTTAATTCCACATGCACCCCTCATCTCAAGATCAAGATCCCTCGTAGACAACCAAGATCCTACATACGAAAGCATCGATTTGTCCGCCAATTTAGATCCTTACGGATAAGAAAAAGGAAAGTGGAGTTTACGATTTTGAAGTACTTTCTTGCGGGAGAAACAGTCGTTGCGATGGCATCGTTTGTTGGATTCTTTCAGCGGATGTGGACTGTGGTCAACCCACCACAGCCAGCTAAATCGGCGAATGCGATTCGGATTGGGTTGTTGGGTGCTAGTAATATTGGGTGAGTACCTTCTTACTCTTATGAGAGAGGAATTGAAGTGCTAAGCTAAAGATTCTTGCAGGCCAATTGCAATCATCAACCCCGCTCGATCCCATCCCGAAGTGATCATCGCCGCAGTCGCAGCTCGCGATGAAGCCAAAGCAAAGAAATACGCCGAGAAATATGGGATTCCTACTACATTTGCGAGTTACCAAGGTATTTCTCACTTCAAAGTTCATGTGCGGATAGGTAGACTGACGGACGGACGCTTCTAGACCTCATCGATGATCCGTCAATCGATGCAGTCTACATCCCCCTCCCCAACGGCCTCCACTACGAATGGGCCCTCAAATGCCTCGAAGCAGGGAAACACATCCTCCTTGAGAAACCCTCCGTCTCGAACGCCACACAAGCACAATCCCTCTTCTCCTCCCCCCTTCTACAGACTCCGAATCCGAAAACGGGTGTCACACCAATCATCCTCGAGGCTTTCCACTCCCTTTTCCACCCCGCCTTTCAAACGTTCCTCTCTCTCCTTAATAGAGATAATATCGAACATGTCACCACGACGAATTCAGCCCCGAAATGGGCCTTCCCTACAAATGATATCAGGTTCTTGTACGATCTCGCTGGGGGAGCGCTGATGGATTGCGGGACGTATAATGTTATGGCTCTACGGTCGGTTTTTGGAGCGGAGCCTGAGGAGTGTCTTGAGGCCGGGATTAGACATCTGCCGAAGGGTGCGGATCCCGTTTGTGAGGAGGCGGTTACTGCGAAGTGGAGGTGGGGGAATGGTGGGATTGGGGAGTTGGATGCGGATTTGAGACGGGGGGTTAGATGGGCTGGGTGGTTTGGATGGGTTCCTGTGATTCCTAGTCCTGTTGTGAGAGTGAAGGAGAGGGAGGTTGTTGGACCTGCGCGTGAGGGACAGGAGGAAGTGGTGACTAGATCGGTGGAGATGTGGAATTTTTTGATGCCGTTTCTTTGGCATAGTATTGTGATTGTTGAAGAGCATGTTGTTAGGGAGGTTGGGAGCAAGAAGGTTGTGAAGCAGTGGACCGAGAAGGAGACGAAGAAGGCGTATAATTGGATGGAGGAGGGCAAGAAAGGGGAGATTTGGTGGACTACTTATCGGTGTCAACTTGAGGAATTTGTGAATCGGATCCGAGGGAGAGAAGGGAGTGGGGTTTGGATGGACGGTGAGAATTCGGTCTCACAGATGAAGATGATTGATAGTGCTTATGAGAAGGCTGGTTTACCTCTCAGACCTTAGTGGGTTGTTGGAAAACTTTGGAGGAGTTATGGATACCCTGGAGCTTCGTCTGGAATCAAAATGTACAATTTATTTTGGTCTGTTTAATACATCTAACCGAGTTGTGTTTCTCTCTCAATTTCACCACCCCATAGGAGAGGTGGTCATTATTCTATAAGACATTTAGGCGAAACTCTATATACACATTAAGAAACAATCAACTTGATTGCCCCAAACGATTTAGATCAATAAAGATGTACTAATTTTGATTATCCCAAATGGCTCGTACAATGATTTTAGTTGTACGAGGCATGTAGAATAATGGACTTTTTAAAACTTAGATGTGTATAGAGTTTCGCCTATCCATTTTTTTTTACATCTCTTCTAGAATGAAAATATTCTAATAGCGTCGTAAAATATAAATAGTTATATAGAGCTTAGAATAATTGTTATCTGTTCCTTTTTATCGGCCTGCGTATAGGAATATAATCAACTATCTTGTTCTAGATGTTTAGGATAATAACATTTGATACGGTGTGTGCGGAGTTAGGGAGACCATGTTTTCGTCTTATCTAATGGGTACTTGAAGCAATTGTTTGTTCAATGAACCTTGGAGAAGACGACACAGAGAGAACGTTTTCACACGATAACTTCAAGTCCCTTTATTAATCCCTCCTTAATCCATTCAACTATTCCTCGTCATACTCTCGAAACCAGGCGCGTTCTTTCTCTGCGAATTCCTCAATCCAGGTCAATTCCCAATCCGCGGGTGCTTCTTTCCTACAACAATGCCATTCGTCTGGTATAAGCACCTTGTAATGCCGCCACTCGCGATATTTAACATCACAACAAAACCCCATTGCTCTCGCCACGCAATCACGAGATTGAGTAGCAGCCGCTTTCCTGATCTTTCCAGTGATTTTCGACCCATCTTCCACTCCTACCTTCATGACAAAATTTTCCTCCAATCTTGTAAAGTAATTACCCTTGATTTGGGCCTCGGTTGGTCTGTAATCAAACTTACGCTCCTCGCCGACAAACCGTGAACTGATGCTCATGAGTGCGTCTATGGAATTGAAATCGTCCTCGGGACTGGAACCTAAGACCGTAATGACCCTCTCAGCTACATCACGAGGGAGATTCTGAACATGTTAGAAATTTGGATTGATGCAATCTCTTTTTTCCTGAAAGGTAGGGTAGGTACAGTACCCACCTCTCTCAGCCATTTATCACGTCCCTCGATGCCTTCCAGGGGTACCGGATGCTTTTAATCTCTTGCCTCTTGTGCGCGTATTCGAGAGCCTCGATCCCACGATTTCAAATCATTGGAGGAAGGAACGTCTTTGGACGCTGTATTTTGATTTTGGAATTCCCGAATTCCCGCCAAGATGGCGCGACCGAGACGGTTGAAGAAAGAGGGGGGAGGCATGGTGTGTAAATCTTCCCTGTGTTTGTTTGCTTTGAGTAGATAGGTCCTTTGGATTTGCGGGTTTTAATAGTATTTTGGGGATTATGTGCCAAGCTTAGCTCTGGTACCGCTTCCAGCTACTTCGCTTAGCTCTGATCGTGTTGAGCCGGATTCGCTTAGTTTGTTTTAGCTACAGTAGTAGCACCAGGGGTCGTCAGAATTAAAGACGCAGTCCTGGATCTTGGCCGAAAACATAGTAAGGATACATTTGGCATAAGATTGTTCTCTTCATAGTCAATGAGCTAATTGAGAGAGTGGGGAATTTTCGAAAAAAAAATGGTGGTGTGAATACGAATGAATTATTAGGTGATTTCGAGGGTTAGGTAGCTTTCTTAGATGCCAAAGTATTCCTCTCATGGTTCATTTCATAGAATGGATTCTTGGTCACCAGCGTGTACAATCCGACTAGTCGAGTTGAGTAGGAGCACCTACTTGACTCAACTCGGGTAGCGAAAATCGCAATTCAACTCAAATCGAGTACCACTTGAGTCTGATTGAGTAGTCAATTAGTTTATGCATACGCCGTTGGTGACTTTTTGGGATTTTTGGGATTTTTGGGATGTTGTTCCCTGTCGAAAATTACGAGTGGTAGTGAATTTATCGTCTACCGTCGTGACTTTCTTGATACATTATGCTTGTTAAAATCGCTTGGGACAATTAGTACGACTAATTGGAAACACAGAAATAAGTAAGATTATATTACTCCAGAAATAAACGAGAACGAGAGAATGCTTTTCTGCCAATCTTTTGTCCACTGGGAGATTGTGCAACCATTTCATCCACCCCGGAAAACATCACCCACGTACACCCTTGGCATTCCTTGGTTATGAAGCTTATCAGCCCAGCCCCAGACAGAGATGGGGAATTGACTTTCTTTGGCAGAACGTCCCAATAGAGAATCAAGAAAACGACCCCGCACTGGGGCACAACAGGCCCGCTTTTCTGACTGGGCCCGCACCTTTCTGACAGAAGTGGATGGTGATACCAAGGTAATCACGACGTACAAGAAGTCAGAAGATCCGAAACCGAAATCAGAATTATGAAGCAGAGTTTTAGAACGGCTGTATAAGTATGATCAAAGACTACCGTTAAATGCCATTCTCAATTCATCACTCAATCCAATCTTAACGTGAACTCATCTGAACTCATTTCCAAATTTCAAACCCCACACAGCTTTCAAGATGTCCAAGCCTTCAATCATATTCGTCACTGGTTCATTTTCAGTTCCCGCGCTCTACGATTCCATGTTCGAAGCCGTCCGAGCAATAGGCTACGAAATTCAAGGTTTCCATCTCCTTACAGCCGGCCTCAGAGCAAGAGAAGGGAGGCCTGGGGAACCACCAACCATGTACGACGATGCCGCCGCGCTTCATGCCGTGGCCGAGAAGCTTGCAGACGAGGGAAAAGATGTGATTCTCGTCTCTCATTCTTACGGGGGCGTTCCAGTGTCTGAGTGCACCAAGGGTGTGAGCAAAATCGAGAGAGAGCAACAAGGGAAGAAAGGTGGGATTATTCATATCGCGTATATGACATCGGTTGTTCCAGCTATTGGAGAATCCTTGGCAACTGCCCAGCAGTCAAGGTCGGATATACCTATCAAGATTCTGGTACATGGTCCCCTCAACTGCCTTGTTATGTACTCTACTAAACCTGTGATAGGATAATGGCTGGATGATTCAGGAAGATCCGGCTGCTATCGCGGCACTTATACTTCCGGACCTGCCAGCAGATGTCGGTACGTTATTGAAGCACTTTTGGAAAGAGGTAATAGCGACTAATGACAATGTGATAATTAGGTACAGAACTTATCGCGAAGTTCACTTGTCATTCTGCAGTCAGTTTCAGTAATGAGTTGACATATGCCGGATACAAGGATATTCCAACTTCTTATCTACTCTGTGAAATTGATGCAACTATTCCAGTCGAGGGGCAAAAGCGCGCGATTGAAAACATTGAGAAGTTGAGCGGAAAGAAGGTTGCTGTTACGAGCATTAACGCGGGACATATCCCACATGTCAGTGCACTACCAGAGGTGGTCGATTGGATTGTGGATGTTGCTGAAAAGGCGTAAGGGTTTTGTTGAGTAGCAAGCGATTTACTTCATATAGAAAGCATCCAGTAACGAACATGAATCCCGTTTTATATTTCAAGTCGCATTACAACAGAACTGTTTGATGTATGGATGGTTTTCACCTTGGCGAATAATCACACAGACAGTGCTTTTTGTTAGACAAAATTGATATGCAGTCAACAGAGAAACCCCATTCCCAGCACGAATACCTCCTAGCCCACAAAAGGAATCGGAATTTATTTGAGGTCGGAAAGCTTCAGCGAAATAAGAATCCCCATTTGTCTGCAAAGGGCTTTTCAACCTTCCATGCTTTAGGATTCCATGGTAGGGCACCTGGAGTGAAAGAGAAAGTAGGCATGAACATCATATCTCGGCCTAATTCTTCTTCATCAATGAAGCCGCTTAGACTGATTATGTTATCTCGCATTTTAGGAAATGGAAATCGATCGACTCCGCTCAAATGGAAGGTGAAAAGTTGAGCTGGTGTAGGGCGTAATGACAGAGGAACATCGGATGCTGCAGGCTTAGATTTTGCTGGAATTGACGTACAACATGATAAACCCAGGACTTCGCCGTTGATATATAAAGCAGTAATTGGGGTGAGTTTATAAGGAAGCTCGTGGTTTAGGTTAGGTAGAATTCTGAACGAACAGCAGACACATGACGAATGATCGGAAGTTGTTGGAGTTTCCAGAGGAAATATAGGCATCATGTCTCCGAAACAAGTGGATAAGTCTGTGGCAGTGTCTAAAATACCGGCTGAATTGGTGGCATTGGAGCTATCAAGGACCATGGTTGTACAAAAGGCGTCAAGACAAGCTGCAGGATCGAATGACGTATCTTCTTCTATGTCAACGCCCATGGTGTTTGAATTGGAAGCCGCGTATGACTTGGATAAGGTGGGATCTGCAGCTGTAGCCGCTTGCTGCGAAGTCTCAGATGAACGTATCTTTTCATCTCGTAAGCGTTTTCCTGAATTATAGCCAGTTAGCTTAGCCTCTCCAAGAATATCTGCCTTTTGATGCATCAAGTATCGGATGCTGAGTGTGACCTCTTTTTTCTGGGGCTCTGAGAATCATCACAGCAAATTACTCACGTCGTGAACGTTGGGCGAGGCGATCCTGTATCTGTTTTCTTTTTTTGGCGTCGGAGACATTGTGCCAATCGTCCTTGTTAACGCCGACTAGCTTTGAGCCCGAAGATGCTTGATTTCTGTCCATTCTTAAAGAACAGAAGAGGTAAAAGAAGGAGGAATGTCCATGTCACCTTTCAAATTGTAAGCTTATGGAATGGGACCTCGAGTAATCAATGAAGAACAGCACGTGACGGGGTCTGCTTAGAAATTGCAAAACAGGCTAGTCCCAAAAGATATCCCCACCTCTCTCCTTTCTCTGTGCTTTCATTCCATCTCATTACACCTCCAAGATATCCTTGCCTTCCTGAATGCTGAACGACATAGGTAGTTGAGCTACTGAGTGGGATTCCATACTTCAAATCTATCGTTGCAGTCCGTGTACTTGTACCAGTGTATTTGTTGTTCGTGAGACTTCATCAAGGTACCTTTGATATTCTGACACGACGCTTTCCCCATTTGCGAAGGAAGCATGCGAACGCAACATGAGGCTAGAGTTGCTGCCGATATTCGTTTGACAGTAATCTGGGCCTCGAACGTCAGTCAAAAGGCTTCGAGTAGCTCGCCTTCGAGGCGTTGGATTACAAGGTAGGAGCATGGACCGGCTTTCAGTGCATCTTTCCTTTGCTACTACTTTCGGTTCCACCTACCGGACCCAAGATCTTAGATCATATTGGGTGATCGATTTGCTTTTGTCTGTTATCAACCACTGAACTCTCATCAGTATATCCAGGTACCGGTACATGATTGACAACTCACCTAGTACACCAATTCTAGATGACGTACTTTGTTATATCTACGAATAGTAACACAGCCTTGGAAATCTTCGAGGTTCGTGTTTCCTTGTCATTTCAAATCCCTGCATCATTTTCCTCCGCTACCGGAAAGATGCGTTGGAAGCGTCACTACATTTTACGGCAATTATAGTTAAAGTCCTAGATTGATCCATTAAAGCCGTGAGACTGAGAGCAACGAATCAAGAATGTTGGTGTCCTTGAGTCTGTGTTATGGTCAGCTGATATTTGAGGGGTTGGTGCAATCTCTTTACTTACGATGACCGACATTCTCGACTTCGTTTGTACCTCCCTGTGAGAGATGCAAAATGGATCTGTTTATCAAGGAAAATGGGTAGCCACGCGTGGCTGAACGGCCCAGTGCATGGTGGTTGAACACGCTTTCCCGTTTGCAATACCTACCGTGCCTTCCTTCTCAATCCACAAAACTTGAAACTTTTCCTTTCGTTGCGAGTTGCCTTCAACCGAGTCTCTCGTTTTTTTTATTTCAGATGCTTCGTGGAGAAACCGAGAGTAGCCATATTGCAAATCAAGCTTCAGTATGCGATCAATCCTCATTCTTCTGGCGGTTCTCGCTACCGCCGTTCATTCTCTCGCACCCACAGACGAGATTCAAGATGCGGACCCAGCACAGTCTTCTTACCTTAGTAATCACAATATGGATCCGTCCATTGTCGGATCCTCGAGTTTTGGGATTCTCTGGAAGAACCAGTATGGGCTTAAAGAGAGATGGTATGCGAAGCCATTAGTTTACACTCCACCTGGAGCTTCGCAGCTGGTATTTCTTGCATCTGCCATGAATGTTATTCGAACTGTCGATGCGGTAAATGGCACTCTACTCAATAGTCGGACGCTTCAACCACCTTTTCTTCAAAGTGACATTGGCTGTACAGACATTCCCGATTACATTGGTGTTATTGTATGTCGAATCATCTCCTTTTATATCTGATAATTCTGACTTGATTTGATAGGGCACCCCAATTATTGATCCCAGCACTAGTACGGCATACTTCTTTTCCAAAGGTTACAAGAATGGAGCGTCAAATGGTGGTCCTGCAAATGGTTAGCCCAAGTATACTACACCGAGGCCTAGTTGCTGATCGTCGGATAGGTATCTACAAATTCTATGCTGTAGATGTGCAAACACTGAAAGACCGACCTGGATTTCCCATACTCATCGATGGGAATTTTGCAGATAACGATCACGCAAGGTGAGAATTTTGAGAAAATCTTGAATCGAACCTAATTCTTGTAGATATTTCATTGGCGGTACCGTATTGCAACGTACATCAGTAACTATGATTGGAAATGTTGTAATCGGTGGTTTTGGCGGTCACTGCGATCTGTTCAACTACACAGGAATGCTGGTAGCCGTCAGTAAATCGCCGGGAGTTGGTTTGTTTATCTGACGAACTTTATCGCTTCTCCTTCTAACACAAGTCCAGGAGTTACTTCCCTTTATGCCATGGAATCAAGTCCTGGTGCGCCACCAGTAGTCTCGGATATTACTGTACAGCAAGGTGGTAAAGCAGGTATATGGCAAGCTGGTCAAGGATTCGCTACGGACGGGAATAGGCTCTTTCTCGTTACTGGGTACTTCATAATATGCCCAGTATTTTGAATTGTGCTGATATGAAATAGGAATGGTGAAGGACACAACAATGGAGATGTACCAGCATCGGGACGAACACCATTATCGACCTTGGATGAGGTTGTTGCCAGCTTTACTGTATCTGACGCTGGAAAGCTATCTCTTTCGGACTATTTTGAACCATATGAATATCTCTCCATGGACGCTGGTGATCGAGATCTTGGATCTGGTGGGGTCACATTACTAGATCCGGATGTTTTCAAAGGTGCTGGAGTCTCCAGAATTGGTATAGCGTTGGGAAAGAATGGCAAAGCTTAGTGAGTTTATTTGGACTCAAAGCATATTCTAGCTGACCTTTGAAGCATCATGAATGCGAACAACCTCGGAGGCTTCAAACAAGGACCTGGAGGCAAGTTTTTCACTTACCCGCCAGAAGCTTGCTAAGGTGAAATAGGGACTGACAATATCATCCAAACAATCATTACACAAGGAAGCATCTTCGCAGGTGCTGGATCATATCCACTTGAGGGCGGTTACATTTAGTAAGCGAGAGTTCCTTTGAATTTTGAGTCTAGGCTAACTCAAGAAGCTTTACTCCAGTTGGTGTGCTAAGACTCCTACGAAGTGTGTAGTTGAATTGCTGATTTGCTAGGTTATCCGACCGTGTGCTACAAAATTGGCCACGATTCCCAAGGTGCACCTCTCTTCACTCTTGTAGGTCAGACGGCAGTAGCCGGTGCTGGGCGTGTCGGAATCGGTAATTTCCCTTCTTATTGGTTGTGAATTGACGGCTGATGATTCAAGGTACTCCAACAATCACTACAAACAATAACAAGCCAGGGACTGGAATATTGTGGATTACAGATCCAAATGCCGGTGTTCGAGCTTTTCATGCAGTGCCTGGTATGGATCAACTTAATCGAATAAAATGAATTCCCTTTACTAACACAATTCAGTCAATGGAGTGCTCACTCAAATTCCGATTACACCCACGGGAGGTCTGAACAAATTCCTACGACCAGCATTTGGGGACGGGAGACTGTATGTTTCAGACAGCAATGGTAATGTTATTTGCCTCGGATCACCTGTAGCGCTTCCACTTAAATGTTCTTCACCTATTGACTTTGGCAATACTCCAATCGGAAGTACAAACACGAAGACCATTAACTGCACAGCCCTGATCGGAATCAATTCAATTAATGGCTGCGTGACAGGAGATAAAACCTGGCAATGTTCGAACAGCACTCTTCCAAAAGGTCCCCTAACTCAAGGAGCACAGTTTTCTTTCCCGGTAACGTGGAATCTCACGCAAGCTTCGATAAACGACGCTCAAAATGCATCTTTCGGTAAAATTCTTCCAGGAGTTTTCAGTACAAGTCTTAACATTTATACCTCAAATGCTGTGCCAAAATATAGCGAGATACTTCCGATCTCACTAAGTGGTACGACTGTATCGAAATCTGCGTTTCTTACAGTCGCACCTCCTGAGGTAGACTTTGGAGGTATTGTCATAGGTTCTGAAGGTGCAAAGACTGGGTCATCTGCAGCTGTTATTGTTTCCAATGTTGGCACAGAAACTTTGACATTCTTGGGACTCGCATGGACGAGGAGCGTTGACTCTGGAGATGGACCCGTAAAATATACAAACATCACAGATGGGAATCTTGGAAGTGGTTTTAGCTCCACAAGTCTTCCAAAAGTCGGCCAAACGCTTACCACTGGTCAATCACTAACAATTCCTCTCAAGTTTCTGGCTACCGTGACAGGGGCCTATAGTACATTCTTACAAATCTGGAGTACAGGTGGAACCGAATATATCCTTCTCACCGGTTCTGCTTCCACAGCAGCTATTGCTAACATATCTGTTTCGACCGTTGAAGGCGGATGGGATTATTCGAACCCTGTCGTGATGAACTTTGGAAATGTTCGCGCTGGTTCTACTCAATCTAGATCCATCCGAATCTGTAATTCTGGAGGCACCGCGTTGCACATTACAAAAAGCAAACCACCGATTGATACGGAACTTTTCGCACCCAATTCCGCTGTTGACTTGCATGAAGCTCAATCTATTGATGTCAACTCATGCGCTTTGGGTCAGGTTTCCATTTCAGCTGCTCCTCTTGGAGTCAATCGACTTGACCATAAAGTCTCAGATGTGTGGATTTTGAACACTGAGTAGGTATTGTCGCTCCAGGAAAGGAGGATTGACTAAGAATTGGTAGTGATTTGAATTTCGGCGTTCACGATGTCCAAATATCAGCAAATATTGTGACAAATCAGACGGGACCGCTGTTACAAAATGGATCTGCTCAATACCTATATCTAGGATGTTATAACGATGGAAATGGAAGGCAATTACAGAAGCAGTTCAGTTCTCCTGACAACGAAAACGGACAATGCCAGACAACATGCTTCAAAGCTGGTTATATGTTTGCTGGTACTGAATATCGTAAGTTTAACTGCTTACACAGAGAAAATCGACCTTGCTGATATTGGTAGATACCGAGTGCTGGGTTTGTTGATTCCCCGCTGTTGGAATCATTGTCTGACAAAGAGGTAGTGTGGAAATAAAGCTCCAATAGCTCTTAGATAGTAAGTATTGCCTTTGGCATTCATAGGACAGTACTGATTGAGAAAGTACCCCCGAATCTGCAAAAGAATGTTCTTTCAGTTGTCCTGGAAATACAGCACAGGCTTGTGGTGGTGCTGGCTCTTTTGCATCCATTTATTATGATCGAACGAAATATACTCCAGGCCCGGATTCTATTCCCATAGGAGCTCAACTCCCTGCAAGCTCGCTGGTAGTTTCACAACCAGGAGAAAGCTCAACTTCATCATCTAATTCTGATACGACTTCTTTGATATCAGCGCCCGCTTCACAGACTGTTGACAGCACGTTGACTTCACCTGAGTCTGCCACGACTACTTCGATATCTGTGTCAATCTCACAAACTGAAGCTACGTCAATTTCTGAGCCAGTCACACTTTCTTCGATATCAATATCAGCTTCCGAAACTGTTGGAAGCACATCAACTGCATCCAATCCTATCACAGCTGCGTCTTCATTATCTTTATCAGTTCCACAGACGATTGAAAGCCCATCAACATTCGAATCATCTGTAGCGTTGTCGAGTCCCATATCAACTGCTTTGCCAAGCTCAGGGTCCGGCAGTACATCTAATAGCCAGCAACTGACTACTTTAAGTTCAATTTCCGGCACCTCGACTCTCATATTCTCTAGTGTCACATCAGCTACATTGGCTCCGTCGAGTGTGCCAAGTATTGGGGCTTTCAAATTCGCTGGCTGTTACACGGAAGCTACCAAAGGTCGAGCATTAAGCGAGAAAAACCAATCCAATGAGCACATGACTATTGAAGCTTGCGCGAGTTTCTGTCAAGGGTACGCCATGTTTGGGTTGGAATATGGCAAAGAGTGTAAGGCTTTCAGGACCGATAAAAAGATATCACTGACAACCATAGGTTATTGTGGGAACAAACTTAATGCCGGTAGCATCTCCGCTCCTGAGAGTAGTTGCTCCTTGGCATGTAAAGCAAATACCCTTCAATATGTAAGTGTCATCTATGATATTTCTTCTTATGCTAATTTGATTGCAGTGTGGGGGGTTTTCGAGACTGTCTTTATATAGCAATGTCAACGGAGGACCTGAACTCAGTTCATCAAATGCAATCTCTTCAACGATAGGTCAAATTATCACCTCGACGACCACCATCCCAGTAATACTTCGTCCCACATCAACAACCACCTCTAATTCACTTACTACGGCAAACACCCTCTTGACATCTACGACCTCCATCCTCAGCAAACCAACAACAACAACCCTCATCCAAGGCTTCACTCCCCTAGGCTGCTTCTCCGACCCAGCCGGAGGCCCCTTCACAGGGCACAACATGCCCAAACTCTTCAGCAACGACAGCATGACACCCTCTCTCTGTATCTCCTCCGCGCTCGCACGTCTCTCTGCTACACCAGCCACTACCTACGCCTACGTCGCACTGGAATACGGACGAGAATGCTATGCTCATACCGCGGCTCCCTCCCCACAGCCTACGAACTTGGTGGGTAGCAAGGCTTGTACCTTTCTGTGCAAGGGAAACTTGGACGGTGAGAAGGAGAAGGAAAAGGAGAAGTGTGGAGCGAGGAATATGTATAATTTGTGGGTGGCTACTAGTGTTGGGGAGGTGGCGTGGACGAAGACGGGGGGTGTGAGTACGACTGGTACGAGTGTTTGAGGGTTGATGGGGTGAGTTGACTTTGATTTTGGAAGATTTTTGGAGGAAATATGGGATTTAGTGCGTATATATTGGGATGGGTGTTGTTTACAAGTGAGGAAATGGTTAGGTAATGTAGGAGGAGATGGGATGACGTTGCAAAAGAAACACGGATTTTGGGGAGTATTTAATGGTTGAGAAGTATACATAGGTAGATATTGAAGGCTCTTTGCATGAGTATTATGATTATGTGCTGGAGATTTAGCTATTCGTGCTATGTGAAAAGGGTGGAAATCAGAGCTCGGTAGGTACAGTAGATCGCACATCCACTAGGGCGTATATCCTTGACATCACAGCTGGTGCAGGAGTTGGTTCAACTGCTATTAATATTTTTACTGTGAGCCATGTCACTCCTACAAATCGACTGTATCTCAACCTCAAGTACACTCTACCTTACATAAGTGAGCAAACTTAAGGTGTATCCCCCCAAACAGGCCTTCACCCGTATATTTACCTATTTCCGGATCCATAAGCGAGTTTCACCACGTGGGGTTCCCGTGGGTTTGTCTTCCGTATCTAGAAGCGCGATTCACTTCCGATTTCCCATTCACTGTAAGTATATATGTTCACAAAAAAAGATTTCAGGAGAACCCTGAATCAAGAGACGCGGAGAATTTCTAAAAAAGGCTTTTTATGAATGACTCAAAAGATCTATCAGAACAGGGGACTAACTCCAGCAAACGGAAAAACTCCTCATACCCTCTTGACATCATTTATACATCATAATCATCTACGAGCTCTCAGCAAGCTTAACCAATCCCTCAAGGTTAATACTCTTCGGCCTCTCAATCGGCAATCCCAACGCACGATCCCAGATCAATTGAGCCAGGGGTCCTAAGCCTCTACTGACACCGAAAGTCGCGGTATAGTAAAGCGTCTCATGGAAACCGTAATGGTGGAAGAGGACACCAGAACTCGAATCGACATTGGGGTAAGGATTCTTGGTCTTGCCGTGTTCCTTGAGGACTTCGGGGGCGATCTCGGAGTTCTTCTTGACGAGTTGGAAGACGGGGTCTTTTGCGATCTCGGGACGTGAGGATGCGTAGTCCATTAGGGCTTCGAAGCGGGGATCGGGTTTACGAAGCACGGCGTGGCCGTAGCCTGGGACGACGCGGCCGGATTTGAGGGTGCTCCAGAGGTAGTCGGAGACGTCTTTGTCGGAGAAGGTGGTTCCTACATGTTCTTGCATTTGGAGAATCCATCGTAGGACTTCTTGAGCTGCGAGACTGGGGGGTTTCGGTTAGTTGAGGAGGTGGTACGGAAACGGATGTACCTACCCGTGAAGTGGACCTGCGAGACCTTGAAGACCGGCGCTGTAACTCAGGAACGGGTCACTGAGTGCACTGCCTACCAAATGTGTTGCGTGAGCTGAGACATTACCACCCTCATGATCTCCATGGAGAGCAAGGTACAATCTTAATAAATCTTGGAAGTTTTCGTTTTCTTTGCCACCCTTTCCGAGCATAGCTGCGAAGTTGTACGACCAATCTTGGTTCAGATCAACGTTTGCTGGGAGAGCACCACCACCCCGATATGAGTTTTGGTAAATCTTGGCGGCGATAGTTGGGAGTTTGGCAAGAAGCGAGATGCTGTCATCAAATGTTGGTTCCCAGTAATCGGCCTTGTTGACACCCTTTGCGTATGCTTCGGCGAATTTGGAGGTATGTGAGAGAGCGGAGACAGCAATTGCGAATTGTGTCATTGGATGAAGGTCTTTTGGGAATGCATCAAGCATCTTGTTCACGAATTGAGGAAGTTCTGATTGTTCCGCAAGTTCACGAGAGAACTTTCTAACTTGATTCGTAGATGGGACTTGTCCTGTCAAGAGAAGCCAGAACATGGCCTCTGGAAGCATTTCTGTTCCTGAAGTACCCTTTGGCAGCTCTTTTTGACAGTCCTTGATCGTACGGCCATGAAATCTGATTCCCTCATTGGCATCGAGAACTGAGCCTTCCCATACCATTGCCTTTAACCCTCTGTATTTTGTAAGCCCTTGCTTTAGTGGATCTTGTGATTATCAATTCATACCTCATTCCACCAATTGTGTTCTCAATCTTGACTTCGCCAATAACCTTATCACCCAATGACTTGACTTTCTTCAACAATTCTCTTTTTGCGGGGATCGCTTTCTTGAAGGTCGTCTTGAGATCTGGTTCGGAGGAGGTGGCATAGTTTCGGTAGGTAGGGAGGATTGTCGGTCGAACGGCGATGGGCTTTCAATCAATTAGCTACAGTACTGCGATGACCTCCAAACCAAGACTTTTGCTTACTCGCAGCGTTCGGATTGCCTTGGAGGCAGATCTGACATTCATCGCCATCGTGATTGGCGCGGGGTATTGTGGGGTAAAGCTGGGGTTGACTTGGGACTCGAAATCAAAGTCGTGAATTTGGGATTTCAATTCTGGAAAAGTGTTGGTAGCTGGGTCTGGATCTCAATTCAGACAAGACGAGGCAGAGGAATTGAAGAAATAAATATCAGAAATGGTGCGGTGGGAATTCATAAGAACCTGGGCAGTTGGCTATTCACCTACAACCTGCAGATGATGCTGAACCGAGGATAAAGATGTCACCCCTGCCACATTTTATGCCGAGAGGCTCGGTTTAAGCGCAGCCGTAGGCGCAGAATGTCTTTACGACCATTGCCAGTTGCCGATAGCGGATCTCGATGACCAAGCACGAAAGTAGAGGTACTCGTTGTAGGTACGAGTAAATGGCCTCCAGCTTTGTTCAGTGTTTTCTGGTTGCTTTTGCGCATTGACTTGGCGGTTGAATCTCACGATGCTTCGCAGAATTGTCGCAACGGCCCCTAGGCGATTAGCCTCAGCCACTGTCAGAACCTCACAAACCATGTCCCAGAACCGCTGCCTCTCAATATCTGCTCTTCGAGCAGTTTCCCTAAAACCTCTCGAACATCCAGTATCTACCGCCCTACCTTCAGACTCCTTCCAGCTACTTCTCGAATCACAAAAAGCGGGCGAGGCAGAGGATGCACTTTACGAACAACAATTGAAGGATGTGGAAGCATGGTGGGCAAGTCCGAGATATGAGGGGATCAAGAGGCCATATTCCGCTGCTGATGTCGTATCGAAGAGGGGGAGTCAAATGCAAACATATCCAAGCTCTGTAATGGCGAGGAAATTGTTCAATTTGATCAAGGAGAGAGAAGCAAATGGAGAGCCAATTCACACGAGTACGCTGCGTGATTCTTACTCTCTATAGCATAACTAACCAACGAACAGTGGGTGCAATTGACCCAGTACAAATGACACAGCAAGCCCCAAATCAAGAAGTCTTATACATTTCCGGCTGGGCATGTTCCTCAGTTCTTACAACCACAAACGAAGTCTCCCCCGATTTTGGCGATTACCCATACAATACCGTTCCCAATCAAGTCCAGAGACTTTCCAAAGCACAATCGATGCATGATAGAAAACAATGGGATGCTCGGAGGAAGCTAAGTCCAGAACAGAGGAAAAAAGAACCATATACAGACTATTTGCGCCCAATTATTGCAGATGGTGATACCGGGCATGGTGGACTATCGGCTGTATTAAAGCTTGCTAAATTGTTCGCTGAGAACGGAGCCGCTGCTGTACATTTCGAGGATCAAATGCATGGAGGGAAGAAATGCGGTCACCTTGCTGGTAAGGTCCTAGTGCCAGTCGGGGAACACATCAATCGTCTTGTTGCTGCGAGGTTCCAATGGGATGTTATGGGTTCCGAGAATTTGGTGATTGCAAGAACGGATTCTGAAAGTGGAAAACTACTCAGTAGTGCCATTGATGTTCGCGATCACGAATTTATTCTGGGGGTAGCAGAAGAGGGTATTGCACCTCTAGCCGAAACTCTCCAAGAAATGGAACGATCAGGAGCACCCGGTGCAGAAATTGACGCATTTGAAGCTGCATGGGTCAAGAAGACCAAACTTGTGTCTTGCGATGAAGCGGTCATCAGTCAATTAGAAGCCAATGGTGCCTCCAAGTCGGACATTGAGAAGTACGTCCAAGCGACCACTGAAAACCGAGACATGTCAATACTCAAGCGAAAGCAATTCGCATCACAATTCATTTCCAAACCCATCATCTTCGATATCGACATCCCAAGAACTCGAGAAGGATTCTATCATTACCGAGCTGGTATGAAGGCCGCCACCAAACGAGCAATTGAATACGCACCATATGCCGATCTCCTGTGGGTGGAAACTGGTGATCCATCAGTCTCAAATGCTGCCACGTTTTCAGGAGAAATCAGAGCGGTGCATCCTCACAAAGGGCTCGTCTATAATCTCTCGCCATCTTTCAATTGGATGAGCCATGGGTTTACCCCGGAAACTTTGAAATCCTTCATCTGGGATATCGCTAAGCATGGATTTGTCTTGCAACTTATTTCGCTGGCTGGTTTACATAGTACGGCGACGATATCAAATGAGTTGAGCAAAGCGTTCAAGGATGAGGGTATGCTGGCTTATGTTAATTTGGTGCAGAAGAGAGAAAAGGAGTTGAGTGTTGATGTTTTGACGCATCAGAAATGGAGTGGTGCAAGTTATATTGATGGGATCCTGGGAGCGATCCAAAGTGGGAGTAGCAGCAGCAAGAGTATGGGGGAGGGGAATACCGAGGGCCAGTTTTAAAACTTACGAATTATATATAAAGGTATCACGAAATGAAAAGTATATGAGCACATCCGTACCAAACGCTATAATGGCTAAGATTCGCTATCCTACCCCAGAACTCTTCCAAAACCCAATCCAACTCCTCCCATCCTCTCACGTCCTCACCAACATCCCCTCGAGCTGCAACAACAACGCCAAAACATCCCTCCTAATATCCCCCTCCAGCTCCTCCAACACCCTCCTCACATCCTCCCCACCACTCAAATCGGGAATCATCGGATGCCCCTGCATCCTATAAATCGCCAGCTTCTTCCCACACCGACTCGGCGCCACCGTCATCTTGGTCACCCACTCAAACGCCCTTAACTGTCTCCTCTGCTGTCCCTTCTCGGCGAAGTAATCCCCATTCTGTAGCCTGGGCGCGGCGCCATAGATGTCGCGGTATTTCTGCTCGAGATCTTGGAAGATTTCCCAGTCCATCTTGGTTTTTTGGATGAGGTGCCCCGGTGTTGTGGTTTTGGGGGGGTGGTGGGTTAGGTGGATGTGGAGGTTTTTGTGGTAGTGTTTTAGCTTTTCTTTGATATCGGGACGGGAGGGAAGGGGGGTGTTTTTGAGGCTGAAGTGACGGGTGTTGGTTGTGGTGAGGTGGTGGTGGAAGTGCAGGTTTAGTTGGTATTTGAAGCGGGCGGTTTCGAGGAGGCTGCCGTTTTGGAGGAGGTTACGGTGGGTTGCGAAGGGGTCTTGGGGTTGTGCTTTGAGTTTGTTTCTTTTGGTGAGTGGTCGCGTGGGGGCGGGGATTTGGAAGGGGGGTTGGAAACCTGGTCTGGCGAGGGGGATGTTGGTTGAGGAGTAGAGGGTTGGGAGGGATTGGTGGGTTGTTGGGATGCCGTGACAGGTGCATTTTGGATTGGTGGATGGAGTTGATTGATTTTGCGAGCATTGGGGGAATTGTGGGGGAATTCTGATCATCCTTTTGGGATTGGGGGTTGTGGTGTGGTGTGGTAATGAATGTTGGAAGTTGGATTATTTCTGCTGGTGATGGACGTTAGTTTCCTTGGGGGGTCATGTTGAAGACGGGTTGCGGTGACTTTGATACTGGAAAGGAGCTAGAGTTTCTGATGAAAAGCTGGCGGGTGAGTTGTGGAAGTGGCGATGTGAGGGGGTTGGTGGTGTTGACATGTTTGTGTGGGCGGAAGGAACGTCTCTATTTCCTGTTGCGGGAAACAGAATGCTTTAAGAATTAATTCCATGAGTGAAAACTGCGAAAGTCTTTGAAAATCGTATCATATTTGGAATGTTGGTTTGAATACAAATGTAGGAACCAGCCCCTATTTCATGTAAACAATATCGTCCCCTAGAAAGCACGAAAGTTCTCAAATGATAAAAAGGTCCCTGCGGGTGTTTCTTGTACACATGGAGATACTTGTGGATGAGAAAGTAATCCCTCTCATAACTACACCCTGAGAAGTTTCATCTTTCATTCCAATTACTCCAGGTATTTAGTACTCACGTCTTCTCAAAATTATCCTCGCCTAATTTAATCCCCTTCAAAAGATAAGAATAACCAAGTTTTTTAACTTGGTTCATGAGGGCTAAAGGAAACAGAGTAATTTTTAAATAAAAATACGAAACTCTCATTGGAAACTCTTAACACAATAACAGACCTGCAAGATGGCCAGAAGAAGTCGGAAAAAGATTACTCAAAAGAAACAGGAAAAGCGTGACTTTCAAATCAGGTGATAAACCAACCTCCCAGCTTTCCAAACACAAAATCAACTAGAACCTCTCGGAATTCACCATCGTTCTAGGTCCTGTACTTCTCCGGTGTCTTTCGATTGCCTCGTACCTACTCGATAATGCTGGAGACCTTCACAACTAGTTCACCACGAGATCGTTTATAAACTCTCTAAAAAATACCGTATTAATTAGTATATTAGCTATTATTCGTATATAAGATAAATTAAGATAGGAGAGAAGGTTTTAGTTTAGACCACGAATCTTATCTTGTAAGTTTAACTAATAGAATCGTACTAAATTGCCCCTTATAATAGCCTTCGTTTATAAATTTAATTATGTATAATTAATTAAGTATAAAATTAATTAAGTATGAAATCAATTAAGTATAAAATCAATTAAGTATAAAATCAATTAAGTATGAAATCAATTAAGTATAAAATCGATTAAGTATAAAATCAATTAAGTATAAAATCAATTAAGTATAAAATCAATTAAAATTAATAAAGATTAATTAAAACTCTACCTAAATACTATTATTTCTTATAGACTTGTATAAACTCGTTCTTATTATTACTATTTAGTATACCTTTAACATTTATACTACTATAGAACCTACCCTTTATATTTTAGTAGATAAAAGTAGTAGATAAAAGGGGTAAGTAATAGGTAGGTAAGGGTAGTATATAAAAGTAGAAATAATTATAGAATTATAAAATTAGGACTCCTAAGAGCGAGATAATAAAGGACCTAAAAAATCGAATTACTCTTACGTTAATTAATAGTTTAGGCTCTAACGAGGTAAAAGATATAACATAAACCTTGTACTTTATTCGCTACTAACTCTTTATTAATATCGGCCTACTAAACCTCTCCTACGATTATAAAACTTATTATTTATACGCTAAAAGACTTTAATACTAATATTAAAAAAAACGTTGTTAAATGCCTTTATTAGGTACTACTTTTTAGATAAGATAAAGTTATTTTCGTCATTTGACAGACTTCTTAATTATAATATAGTATCTTATCTACTAATTAATACGGTACTTCAAAAGCAAACAAGGACACTCACCATTTAATTTCGTGGTATCGCAAGGAAACTCCGCATGCTTCATCTCATAACTCGACGGCTTTACCACTCTAATGATAATGTTAGATCCCATACAGATACGACCTAATGAAATTTGTGAACGTGAGTTTAATATCAGTAGACCACATCGACCCAGGACTACTGTGTTTATGTTTGAGAGTGGCATGCTCTTTACTGTTACAGACTTTGCGTCGAAGAATAAGAAAAGACAACAACTTGACTTGGAGATGCGGGAAAGCTTAGTTGATAACTTTTCAAGGTATGACGAGGACATTCGAGAAACCATGACGGAATTTTGTGGGCTGAGGGCTTGTGGTAAGAGTAATGATGCTAGTGGAAATGATTAAATTCAAACAACCTTATACCTCAAAAGACTGGTCCCTGATTCTGGAATTGCTTGACCTGCGAGTCATCCAAGGCATCCTCGGAGAAAGGAACATAGTTTTGAGCTCTTGAAACATGGCCACGAGTCCTGGTACGTGTACTGAGGCTTAGTCAAAGTAAAAGGTCTCTTAGTAGTGACGTAGAAACTCGTGTAGAATTTGGAACTAAAAAGCAAATTGATACCTAGGATTCATTGAGAAGCGTCGCCTGACACTGAAAGAAATGTGGATGAAAAGGTCATTATGGCAAATATAACTCATGAACTCATTCCCTCGCATGAACGCCTATCTCAGTACATTTATGCTCCCTTACAAAACCACCACAAACACACTTGCAAGTCCAGCAAGAATCAAACCACTAACTCCCGCATGCAAATTCACAGCACCACTCTTAGCCGTAGGACTTGGAGTAGCACCACCAGTAGTCGATCCACTGGTTGTCTCATTGGGTTGTCTTTGACTGGCAGCTACCGTAGCAGTAACACCAGTGTTGTTCCTGCATACATCACTGCTTGGTCCTGTAGCTGTGGACGAAAATGTAATGTCGGCGCAGTTGTACAAACCACCACTTGGATCTCCGTTCGTGATGACCTGGATGGTGGCATTGCTACCGCTTGTAACGTTGACATTTGAGGGAAGAGTAATTCCGGTCATGCAGAAGGATCCAAGGCCGTTTTGGGAGATTGGTCGTTTGAGGATGGTGTTGAAGGAGGAGCCGGGGTTGTTGCCAAAGGCGATGGTTACTTGGATTGTGGAACTGACATGACTAGGTGATTTGTTAGATATTGGATTTCTCTTCTTCTGCAATTGGACGAGAGACATACCCCATTTCAAGCCCAATCGAACCTCCTGTCAATGGCCATGGTGTTCGGGTTGCGGAGACTGTATCAAATGATCCACATGGAAATTGACCAAGTTTGTCTTCATCGAACCCACGAACTGCTGGATAGCTGAGGGTGAAATGTGCTGTAGCAGCTGATGCGAGCGCAACCAGAGCTGTGATGGAGTACTTCATTTTGGAGAAAGTGAGGTGACTTTTTTTTTGACGTGTGCTGCAGGTCCCTTATTGTACCAGTATGATGGTTTAAAAATACCAGATGACGTGGAGAAAGTATCGTTGCGAAGGAAGGAACTTCCCGCTAGTGGAAGCTTATGAACGAATAATGAGCAACCTGACCCGAGAAGGTTTAAGAGAAGGAAGCTTCTGGTGGTAATTACAATGCTTTGAGAAGGAGCTATGGCGTCAGGGTGAACAACTTTTCAATTGAAAGATCAAATATATAAAAGAGGGAAATGCCTCTTTTTGATAACTCTCTAGATCTGCTAATGAATCGCTGCAGCCAGGATTATAGGCTGTATGCCAGGTACAAAAACCTGTTGAAGTTAACTCTCGGATCACAGCATGTTGTGAAAGTAGACTATCTTCGGCCTTTCCTTTTCAGCAAGTATCCTTGGAGCTAGAGCCCACGGAAGGGCTTAATATGCTCATACTTCGGATTACAATTCGTTAATCCCATGTATGGCCGGGCATCGGACCACAGAACTTGGGCCAACCACATAGCAAATCTGGGGCTGACGTATTGAAAGACACTTCGGACTAAATGACAGGAGAAAGCTTAAAAGGGAGCAGATTATAGGAGCAGATTAGGAGAAGAATACTTCTTAATAAGAGTGAGACGTCGATGGTCTCAACTTCCTATATAAGTCCTCACCTCGTAATAATTGAGATGACATCTTCAACTTGCTCCTTTCCTCTCGAAACGTACTCGTGATGTTTTTTCGCGCTCTTGAGCAAGTTGGCTCTTGTTTCATGGTCCGAGTAGAGGTTCTATTGCGATCAAAAACCTTACCGAGTATCTTTCTTTGTTCCCCAGCCACCACCACCAATATGCGTGGGAAATCGGGAGGATCTCATCTGTACCTGAATGGCGAATATGTCTCTTCTTCAGCGGTGATTTCTCCGTACCTATCCGTTTTGTCGAATTCCATGCGTTGACGGCTTATCGATACAGCATCATGATGAGCCTATTTAGGGCACGAACTAGCGAGTCACTGAAGCCTCCCCCACTTCAAGATCGCTATGCAGCTACCGGCTACAACAGCATACAATATCAGATACCATTATTCAATTCGCGTTGAATTGCTGATGCGAATGTCGTGAAGTTGCGGTCAACGCCAAGAAGTGAAGTGGAGAGAGCATTTGAGCATGTTTTCTGGGGCTGACCCAACGGCATGGCACTGCTGTACCCTGCTAGTCAGTATCCCTGGTCCACAATGGGGGATCCGCAACTGGGATTTGTGAACTGGAATGGGTCAGTACTTTGAAGGGGGGCATTCTAGAATATATCTATTTTGACCAGGTACGAGTAGGTTGAACCTTGTTGGGTGAAAATTCAACCGGAAATGAATCATTGGCACGTCTATCAAAAAAACAAATCTCGTCTTCTTATATTATAAAATATACTCTAAATATGGTTTGCTACTACATGGATGTGGTTTTCGCTAAGCTTGACGTACAAATGTTAAGTAGTGGATGTAAATACTCAACCACTACATAAGTAGGACTATGAATAGTATCTTACTTAGGATTACTTTTATTTTGCACTTCTCTAATAGTGTTATATAACACATAAAGAGAGCTAACTAAATTCAAGCAGTCGGATCGACTAGCCTACCTAGATGTCCAGGAAATAGTTTGCGGGAAGAAGTGTGACTTGTTTCTACTAAGCCTCTCATTTGTTTCCACCAAGCCATCCCACAGTGCCGAAGAACGTCTAGTACCGTCATAACTCGACTAGGAGGCTCAAGGTGGTCGGAAACGTGACGGAACATACTTCAGTTCCGTAAGAATCAATGCCGCAACTGCCATACAAGGGCTCCGACTTGAGGCTGAACCTCTCTAAAAGCCAGTTTTACTCCTCCCGTATTTTGAGCCGCTATTTGAATGTACTCCGAGTTCTGATATGCCTTGAAATACGCTCAAAAATGAGTAGCAGGGGCTGCTCCAAGGGGGCTTTACTGTACCTAGCCAAGACTAACAGCTTGCATTTACTACCTGTCTTGGGCCTCCGGGCCGAGTTTCTACGGCATTTAACTATGTAATTAGACTTATAGCTATATTCTTGTGCCAAGTACGATCCTCCGACTCCTGGTGCGCTACGAAGACTCGGTCCGACTTGTTCCGCAGTACTTAAATACTAGTAGTAATCAAGTTTATAGGTACTTGGCGTTTAGAGTAGCTATTGTAACTATTCGAGTTTAGTTGGGTAGGACTTAACTACCTGGATTGTAAACCATACTTAAGGGAGTAGGTAGGTAGCGCGGCGTCGTACCCTGCAAGTAACAGTATGTCTTGGCCGCGGTTTTAACAAAACCAGCGAATCAGAGACTCGAATGTAGGCGTTAGACTTTCCTCACATATGATATGCGTAACATCGAGTGGCCTTGGCTGTCCACTTCATTTACGAAGTTTGAAAGAAGATTATCTTCAGGTTACATCATATGTAGTTTGAGCTTTTTAGGTTTAAGGCTTCCACTTTTAGTCTTGGTACTTGCACTTACTTTAATAGTGCCCAGGTCGGACCGCGTCTCCGTAGCGCGCCTAAGTAGTATTCCGGTCGGTCCGTTTATTCGACCTTAGATAACGACTATTGTTTTTTCCGTTTTGGGAAAGATAAGCTTTAAAGAGACTTGTTTTTGGGAGTTGTCCCTTAATTAGGAAATCACAAACCCAAAAATCTAAACGTGTATAGGCCGGAGGGTTAGACCTGGATTCATAAGTTATGGTACTTTGCAGTCTAATAAGTTAACGGGGTGTGCCCTTGGAGATTGGGTAGCTGGGTGGAATGACAATTGGCACCTTACCCATGCATCTTATCACCGCACATATGATACAACAAGGAGATGCTTTGTTTCTGATTTTTCGCCTATTCGTTCATACTTCCTAATCCCTGTTAATATGTGGATTGGTTCTTATCTTCATTACTCGGCAGCATGTTATAACGAGTTCATATGAACCCAGATAGGCCAATTTACTTCTACAGAACTATTAGATGATTGTGGGGGTTGTTATTTTGTAATTCTTTGGGCTGTGATTTTCAAATCTACATGTAGGAAATGGACAACTAGTCCTGCCGTTAGAGATTGCGAGGCTTTGCGATGCGACGGTTTTTTGAAAGTGGGAAACGTTGAAGTTTGAACTGATGTTTTGACAGCAGTCATCGCCCCGATTTGTTTGGCCCTATAGTATGAGCATTCCGGGGACAGCCTTGGATTAAGTACCTTGGATGAGGCGGTATGGGAACACATGTGTCCTCCAATATCGCGAGGACATCCTTCCCCCAAAAATGAGGCTACGAGTAAGTACGGTGCAGTTCTCTACTATGCCCAGCAAGGCTTATTTGCTTCTTGACTATTGAATGATGAAATTTTGTTGGGTGAATCAGGCTGATCCGGTTTGGTAATGATGATGGACGGACGTATATATAAAGTTGGGCACTGTTCTACGCACTGTCCTACTCAGGTTTTTGGTATTACGATTAGATACTAGACCAGCAACACAAGCGAATCAAAGACTCGCATTTGGTTAACAGGTTTTTGTTATGTATAATTTACATGACGGTATCTAGCGTTAGATTTCACTGTTATTGATTCCAGATACCCCAGGCAAGCCTCGAAGCAAAATGAAGCAAAATGAAGCTTTGTATTCTTTTTTGGGAGGATCATCATGTAAAGCCAGTAGAAAATAGATTAGATCTTTCGTCTACGGCAACACAAGCTTTCCTATGCCTAGTCAGCACTAACCTGTCCTAGTACATCTAAGCTATCTAGTATTTCAAAAAATAATCCTGTCCCCACATCCAATCCTCGCCACGAAAGTGGAGAAATTAAGTAGACACCAAGCAGCTGAGACGACGGTAAATACCTTTTCTATGAAAAGGATTAGGCAATGTGATCTACTAAATCTATAAGTATTTCCCTGATAACATGTTCAGTAATCGTCCTTTTGGAAGTCTAGATTCGTGAGAACCCTTCAGTAACGTGGTCAGTATCCTACACTTGATTGTAACTCTGAATTCGTGGGAATAACGTGGCACTAGGGGAATTTCGTGGATATATACTGTAAGGATCTTACTTGGAAGCGCGGCAAACCACATGGCTACGAAGAGCCTCACAACATTTATCCAAGTATGAATTAACAGAGATACTCCTAGCGTTGCTCGTGTGATATAACCTTATTGTAAGGTGCGAGACCTCGGAGATGTCTAGATCCATCTAATTTATAAAACTAGCCAGAGATTCTAGATCATAAGTGCATGGGAAAACATGGAGATTGAAAACATGATGGTTTATTGTGACAAGTGATTTGCAAGCAGTTATCTAGAATTTGTCTATGTGTGTACACTTTTGCTTGTTCAATATGTACAATGTCTCCATACAACCGCCTCCGTTTTAAGAACTGGTTTTCTCCTTTTTTTGGTTTTTGTAACGAATCATATCATCGACTGCACTTCCAGGAACAGTAACCTCAGCCCAAGCCAAAATTCAATACCAAAACTCCAAACGAAACTTAGAATCATGATCTTCAATCGCCTTGACTATTCTGTGTGTCTAGTGTTCACCCGTGGTCATGTATCGTCCCACGGCGAGGCTGCCCAAGAATGTTCCACCAAGTACAGAAAGGAAATATCCGACGTTCATGGTCATGACTGCCAGCATACTGCAGAGTTATTAGAAAATTATTCAAAGAGAGTGGGTTTTAAGGAATTCTTACAGAAGATAACCAGTACCAGCAATAGTTGTATCGATGAAAGCTCGAATTGGATCGACAGTGAACCTCCAAGGACGACCAGCCATTCCATTCTTTTTCACAACTACAACTCCCTCCTCAGCACCATTCGCCGACAAAACCATACGTTTGCCATCGGAATCCGTTGACATTCGATCCCCTTTGGTTCCCCTTCCAGCCACGGTAACATATCGTCGATTATATTCTGCATCCATCCATGCTGCTTCTTTCCACGCTTTCAATGCTAAGAGAACCCGGAATATGACGGCCAAGAGGATGAGAAAAACACAGGTCCCAGCAAACTGTTCGGAAGACCTTGGTGTCCAGTCGTTCGAATACAGCGAGGTGTGTCGAGATTGAAAAAATGTCATGGACATTTCAGACGCTGGCATTTTCATGTCTGCGTGGGCGTGGCCACTTGACATATCCATTCCAGGCATTGCAGTCATACCAGGCATATCAGCCATAGCGGGTGCAGCGGCATTATCAGTCGTAGAGGCCGTAGCGGGCATATCAGCCATAGCGGGCATATCAGTCATATCGTGACCATGTTCATGGTCTTCACCTCCGTGTCGGACGCGTATTTGCATGTTTGCTGAAGAGAAAAATCGACGTTTTGGGGTTGAAAAGGGTGTATTAGAACTTAGCATTGACAGTTGAGCAGAAGTTGAGTTGGTGATTGGGCGAGGAGATTATTAGTAGTTGAGAATAAAGAGTGAACAGGAACCGGCCGTACTTGGAATAAAATAAGAGTCTCTGGTCGAGGGAGTACCTGTTTATAGATTTGCTTTGGATCAACGAATCCTGCGTTGATTTTCAAGTCAAGGTTATGATTCTAGACAATCCTTACAGTAAAACAGTCGTGAAAGAAAGTTGACAGGCTATCCTCCATACTTTGTCGCAAGGAAAGTTTACCTAGGTACTTCCGTCCGAGTCCGACTCAGCTAATGGACGTTGCCAAGCTGAGTAACCGGGGCAGTCAGGATGAATCAGAGATGTGGGTTACCCCGTTTACATGACTTGGCATCAATGTGGAAGGTCCGAGAGAGTTTGAGCAGTTTTAGTAGGTCTAGACCAATGAGCGCTCGCTTGAGAGCATCTAGGCCTGGGCTTGACCTACTATTCACGTGATGCTACTATTTTGTAGAGAAAGAGCAAAGAGAACTTGCTCTTGAGGGACTGTACTCGTCCGGTACTCGTACAATTCAAGTAGTCTATCAAAACCCGTTTTATAAAGGCTTCTATTCAACGGCTTTTCTGCGTTTTAGAATCAATCCTTCGTCTGTGCAAAGGTATTAGTAAGTACCTACTCTCCCGGTGGACAAGATAAGTGGCTGACTTAGCATGGGGTTTTGGTGTACGGAGTATATCCAGCGCCAAGTCTACCACTTATTTTGTCCACTGGGAGCTACTGTACTGTCCGTAGGTACAGTACTGTACGCCTTACCAGTGCTACAAGTACGTTCCGCACACACCACTAAGCGAGAGAATACAACCCCCAATCAATACCCCTGCTTGTTTCCAAAACAAACTCAGGGCTTTTAAGCTTTACCCATAAAGTTTATTGGTCAACATAACTGCAGGCTTCACTGTAGTATCTTCGATACCCTCCTCAGAAATTGAGGCATCATCTATCGATAACATTTTGCTCAAGCCACTCACCCCAGTCATCATCAGCAATCCAACGCTAAGTTGCACTCTTTTGTACAGCTCTACCTGTCCATGGAACCGGCCTCTACGTAGACAGCCGTAGATTGAACCGCACACCGGATCGTACTTCGTAGAATTAATTTTGAATTAGCTTCAAGGGACTGCGTCTACTCGTACCGAATACAGACCCGCTATTGGCAAAATAGCACCTGCCCTCAATCTGCAGATCTTGAAGTAAACCAAAACCATGTCCTTTTCTTGGAAAGGCAGATTTTCTTCCTTCAACCACCCACATCCGCTCGATCCCACTTGGCCTTCCACTTGGAATTCGTTCAACAACACGATAAACCTAACTGACCTCCAGACTGATGTAAAACATATCTCGAACCAATCATTTCCTCTACTTGCCTCGGTCGGTCGAACTTCGCTTGTCAAGTGGTTTGAATCGAAACTCCAACTTGGAGTATCTTCACTGATCGGACGAAAATCAAACTCATCAGAATGTCGTCAATTTCTGCTCGACACGACCACAATGCCATGGGTGGAGAAATGGTGATGGCGGATGGCGTACCAGGGCTTTTTTATATGCAAAGAATATTTTGGGCTTTTGTTGGAACCTCTATTGCCGTCGCAACGTTAGCAAACGTCATTAACAAAATCCTATGTCGTCAGAGAATCTCCGTCAGACAATCCCCGAGCGCTGCCAAGCCCACCTCATTATTCTTCAAGTCTCATGCGACACTATCGGCAATCATTCGGGAGTACTCCAATTATTCGATACCAGTATCAATAAAAAGAAAACATTTCTATCTGTCTCCGGTTGGGCTGTGGACAATACTGGTGGGATATTTGGTTCTGATTGTGGTATGTGTCTTTTATGGATTCAATCCAAAGGACTTTGCGCAATTCGAGGATATTGGATACAGGGCTGGATTCATAGCAGTCTGTCAACTACCGCTCATTATCCTACTCTCCGGGAAACGAAACATAATTGGATTTTTCACTGGTGCTGGTTACGAACGCTTGAGTTGGCTCCATAGATGGACCGCACGGGCACTTCTCTTTACGGTTCTCATTCACATGGGGTACTTTCTAACAGTATGGGGAAAATACGATTATATCATGACCAAGATGCGAACGGATGCTTTGACTCAAAGAGGAGTTGCAGCTGGAGGGGTTTTGCTTTGGCTGGTGCTATCTTCATGTGCTCCAATTCGAGGACTTTCATATGAGGTATTCGTGGTTCAGCATATCATTTCCTGGATAGGATTTTTCGTCGCTCTCACCTTCCACATCCCTGCAGAAAACAAGATATGGCTTTGGTTGCCAATTGCATTCTGGGGTTTTGATCGCTTGGCTAGAGCGGCATATATGATGTACGGTAACCTATCGGTATTTCACAAGAAGAGCAGTGGGTTTCTCGCATGCAAAGCGTCGTTTGAGCCTCTCGATGAAACACATACCCGCATCACGATTTCCAACCCACCAATTACTTGGCGGGCGGGTCAACATCTCTTCTTGACTGACCACTTCCTCGCTCCTCTGTGTTCCCATCCTTTCACAATTACCACTTTGCCAGAAGATGGTAAATTGGAGTTTGTGGTACGAGCCAAAAAGGGTGCCACAAAGAAATTCTATAAATATGCCGAGACCGTCTCCCCACTTCTACCATTAGCGGAGAGTGCTGTTCCGAAGCCTAGGCCTGTTTTGATTGATGGTCCTTATTCAAGAATTAGACCTTTGAGGCAGTTTGAAAGCTTGGTGTTTATTGCGGGCTCCACAGGAGCAACATTCACAGTTCCCCTGATGCGAGACATTGTGCAGCAATGGGTCGGAAAAACAAATACATCCTGGCTGCCATTTTCAATGCCTGCTGGAGCCGTCACGCGACATGTTCGATTTGTCTGGGTAGTTAAGAAGACTGCTTCAGTCCGCTGGTTTTCTTCTCAATTGAACGATGTTATCAGAGAGGTGGAGGCTTTAAGGAATGAGGGTCATGATATTGCTATCGAAATTAGCGTATACGTGACGTGCGACAATGCGATGACCAGCCCAAGACCTTCGATCACGGGTGAAGAGTCTAGATTCATAGGGCAAGCTACCTCAGGGAGGGAAGACCAATTGGATGAGAAAAACACTGCATATACACTCTCACAAGAGCCGACATCAGATTGTGATTGTGGCCGTCTTGTTACTGATCAAGATGCCATCACAACCATATGCAACTGCATACCGAAACGACAACGCGATTCCAATTCTTCAACCTCCAGTCTCGAGAAATCAGATCGTCTAGTACATCCCAGAATCAATCTTCTTACTGGTCGCCCGGACGTTTCGAATATCATTCGGACGACAGCCGAGTTGGCGTTGGGTGAGATGGCGGTGGTGGTTTGTGGACCACCGGGATTGGTCCAGTGTACGAGAAATGCTGCGGTGGCTATCAGTGATGATAGAGCTGTACATAAAGGAACAGGCGCTCAGGGGATATATGTTCATGCGGAGACTTTTGGATATGCTTAGATACAGCTATTAATTTATTAATGCGATGATGACTTGAGTGGTTGGTAATTATAAAGAAGCGTAACATTCATGTGAGTTTCACGATCCTCTGCTTTACTGTCTATTTTTGAATCGGCCCGGGTACAGTAACCGAAAATTCAACTTCATTCTCAACGTCTACTATGAACATGTGCTAGCATACATTGTTCATATTAAGAGAGAATTGTGATCCCGAATTACTACTGATTCAAACCCTCACTTCGAAGACTTCAATCATTTCCAGTGCTAACACTCCTGATATATCCATCTTTTTGTTTTTCTCGAAAGTTCGACGACATTCTGGTTCTTTTTTCACGTTCAAATTCGATAGTTCAAAAAGTCAATTGTCATAACCATGAGCAAGTCAGTGGTAGAAATGGATGGTTTAGATAGTACTAATCATCCATCCACCTCCCTCCCTCCCTCTAGAATCAAAAGATTCTCGCACCTCTCCTACCACCCCCAGGAACAAACACAACCAAAGAGCATCAACGCGCTACTCAATATCCGCCTCCACCTTCACGATGGCGGCCTCCTCGGCCTTTGGGAGGGGTTTTTTGGCATTCGTACCACCTGTCTGGCGAGCGCGAGAGGAAGACGAGCCGCCTTCAGACGTAGATAATAAACCTGACGGCATGGCCTTGCCCTTACCAGTACCTTTTTCATCACTCGACGTAGAAGATCTGGCTCCAGACCGAACTTTAATTGGTGCAAAAGATACATTGGGTCCGTGTAGAGCCTTTCGTGTATCGATCTCATCCTGTGTCATCGGTCGTGGTTGGGGGCCGTAGGGGGTGATGAAATCAGCCTCAGTCTTTTGGGGATCTGCGACAGTCAACGTTAGCCTTGATCAATCGATTCAACTCAATCACTTACCGAGATGTCTAAATATTAGACTATCCGCCATCCAAATAGCACGGAAGGGCTGGTCCGGTTCAGCGGCCTCGCACTCCGCAAAGAGGTCACCGTACCGCACAGTGAAATCACGCCTTGCGGCCGGGGTTGGCAGATCGCCATTGCGAATGTGATCCTGCCGAATGTCAACGAATGCAGTACAATATACGTACGGCTGAACGGAACCGGGGAAGAACTGGGATGTGGGGGGTGGCATGGTTGAGGTTGATGGTGTTGTACTTGACGAGTGTCGTAGGCCTCGAAAGTATTTTTGATATAAAAGAGGCGGGCATTACTCTGTACTGCAAACCTGAGTTATAAAAATATTATCCTAAAGACCTCACACAACTAAATCAATTGTACGAATACCTAGGTAGTTTAGAATAATTAATACTTTTCACTCCTTATTAACCTAGACAAAATAGGACCATCAATTAAGTTGTGCTAGACTTCTGGCATAATGACTTTTGATGGCGTGTATAGAGCAATGACCAGGGTTCTTACACGGCACGGCTTGGCGGCGCTAAGTTCACTAGCGTCGAAGCCGCGCTAACGGTGCAAGTTCAATTTGGATATCATCACGGCCGTCGCACAATTGAATCCTTGTTCTTCATTACAACAACATCCATTTTTTAAGGATGGACGACGACGTGATTCAACCAGCGGCCAGAGAGCCAAGGCAATGTGCTAACTGTCTGATGACAGGTCATACATTGAGACGATGTATGGGCCCATTGACCCGCGATGGGACTATTCCGGGCTGTCCACTCTGTGACACAGTCGATCATGAATTGAGGACCTGTCCAGATCTACACAAGTGGACTCGCAGACAGGCGTGGAATTATTTGGTCAAGTTTCGCCAAGGCCGACCCTCTTTCAACATCCCATGGTTACTCTGGGAGCTGGCTCCAAGCTTCGAGATCTTCCTAAATGCAGCTACTGATGCTAAGCTGCCACAGTCTGGGAAGTTTGCTGCTGGACGCTTCGATGCGCTAGGCGTTCAACAGTTCGACAATGTCACTCCTGATCCTAGCTGGATGACTCTCATGAGACCATGGAATACTGATTGGATGCAGCCCCAGGCATGGCACCGAAACTTCGGAAACTTTTCGATGCGGCCCGGCGAATCCCCTCTCTCGGTCCAACAGAGTTTTGGCGAGAAGGGAGCTCCGACTCTTCCTCGCAAGCTAGCTAAGCAGAATGAGGCCAGCTTGAATGTTAGGCCTGGATCTGAAGTCGCCAGTGACTCCATCTCCCAAGTGAGAACGGTTGGTAGTAGTTCTCGCGTTGGAAATCGCGGTGGAAATCGTGGTGGTTCTCGCGTTGGAAAGCGTGGTGGAAAGCGTGGTGGAAAGCGTGGTGGAAAGCGTGGTGGAAAGCGTGGTGGAAAGCGTGGTGGAAATCGTGGTGGAAATCGTGGTGGAAATCGTGGTGGAAATCACGGTGGTGCTCAAAGTGGCTCAATGTCACAGGCACCTGTCTTTTATCCCCCGCCACAGGCACCTGTCTCGTATGGTCCTCCCATGCAAGCTGGTAGTCAGTTAGGCTATCCCCCACCACAGGCACCTGTCGCGTATGGTGAGTCCATGCAAGCTGGTAGTCAGTTTATCCCACAACAGGCACCTGTCTCGTATGGTGAGTCCATGTAAGCTGATAGTCAGTTGGGCCATTACCCACAACAGGCACCTGTCGCGTATGGTGAGTCCATGCAAGCTGGTAGTCAGTTTATCCCGCAACAGGCACCTGTCCCGTTTGGTAATCCCACACAGGCTGATAGTCAGGTTGGCGTTTTTATAAGGTTAGGGGGGGTTAGGGGGGATTGATGGGTATGGGGGTATGGGGGTATGGGGGTAATTGGGGGAATGGATGATTAGAGCTTTCTAATTCAATCCAATTCCACCACTGGCTTTCTCATAATTAATTGTAATGATTGAATGTGAACGTGAAAAAACCAATAAATGCTTACTATGGAAGAGTTAGCGATGAGAACAACTGGAGTCTTTGAGACTGGTTTTCAACTCAATAGTAGTATGGATGCTGGCAAGTGTCGTTGAAAAGGAGGTTGAGTTTTTTCGCTTACTCGGGCCGATTCGAAATAAGTAGAGATTTATGGAAAACCACATGAAGATCACGTTTTACCGTCTTAAATAAAATTAAACATTTTGTTTTAGCTTTGCTAATATCAAATTAGAGGTTTAGCAGTACTGTTTTTACGTGGTTAGGTATGTGCGATGAAGAGGTGTGGGTCAAGAAGTGGTTGTATTGAGTAGATAGCTAGCTAGCGTGGCTAGGAGTTCAGGTCTCTTATTAGATAATAGTCAGTGCGTCTTTCCTCTGCGCTATCGCTTGAGGTCAGTGAAAGCAAGTATCCCTTTGAGCCTAGGATTATTCTATAAGCGTCGATATTTAAGCTAGAAACTTCTATATTAGCTTAAAAGAAATCCCTTTGCTAGCTCTATAATATCATAACCTATAAGCTAAATGCGACTGTAAGATGTTTAGATGTTATAGAATTTAAAGGAAAGTACGAAAAGACGTACTTGCGCACGCAAAAGTGGTAGTCACGTGCGTACCCTACCAAATTCTTGTGAGGTACAGGTACACTAAAAATCGTCTGCATTAGACGCAAATCGTATTAAAAGAAATATAACCTTTATATATAGGACATTAATCAATTATACCTATAAGCCGGTCTTATTTACATGTCTTTCAAACTAGTAGAAGTGGAGTTATATCGCTGAAAAGAGTCCAATATACGTGCCTGACGGGACACTTGCTTTCACTGACCTCAAGCGATAGCGCAGAGGAAAGACGCACTGACTATTAGTTCCAAAGTACGCTAGTTCATATGAGGTGCCTAGCACTATTCACCATAGGTAACCAGAGTGATCAATCCGGACAATCCATATGATGTGGATTCATCTCGATACTGCGCTTGATTTTTGTTTCTAAGATTGTTACAAGTAACAGCTACCTACGGGCAGGATTATGATTCTGCTATACAACGAGATACATTGCCAATTGCGAGTCGATAGAATAACCAAAGAGCTTTTCAAAGGGTCGAAATATGGGTTCGTCGACGTAAATGTTGGACTCGTTGAGTTGAGAGATGAGCAAGCCCTGCAAAGGTTGGCTCTGGCTGGGTGGTAAAGGTACCGTGAGAAGAGATTTGTCGAAGATGTGATGAGAATTGGAAACCTTGAAGTCACCAGCGTACCATGAAAGAATGCTAGCTACTTGGGAACCTCTCTTCGCGCAACAATTCGTTGTAACTTCCTTATAATTAGGCGGTTTGAACTCATCCGATTATTGTTATAGGCCTCGTAAACTCTAGAACATCTAGATGCTTTATGAGGGCCCCAAAGCGCCGGTAAGTATTCTCACGAAAAATAAATCCTATATATACACGCTCAACTCTGACTCAAATTCCTTCATATAGTGAGTTTCCTGCCAACACCTCAATTGCTTGGGTCTGTTGCATACCGATCTAGAAATCTGCCCTACACGGTTCCCATATCTGGCGCAAGCCAAAGTGGTCGTTGCGGAGGATTTCCATAACGGTTTGCCCATTCCATGCTCATCAAATAATCGCGGCAGACCAACAACACCCTATGTGCCTGGGCCAAAGTCGTTGTTGCAGGGAATATCCGGCGCGGCCTGCTTATCCTTGGACAGTTCGAACTTGTCAAAGTGGTTGTTGATGCGTGCGGGTGGCATGATTGAAGACACTGTGGATTACCACCGCATGCTATGCTTGGCTGTGTGATGTTTGTCAGCTTCGTTCTGGAAAGGGCGGGGAAAGACTCAAAATTGTGTATCAAAGACGAATTGGCGAAATTCAAGGCCAGAAGGAGAAGCCTGCTCAATTGAGATAGTGTTAAACATGATGCGCCAAAGAGGCTGTGTTGTTTTAGGTCATGGCGGAAGCAAGATGAGCTTCGCATGGATCTGTTGTCGGGAAGGGAGTGTGTGGTAATTTTCAAGGTCTCGCGAGCTTTCCATGAAGTTGTAGTCGGGGTGGAAACATGTTCCTCTCGCACCTTTCCATGGAGCTTTTATTGAGGCGGAAATAATTTGTGTTTGAAATCCAGAGGCCTCTCCTAGAGGTTCTGTCTGGGGGGAAGTCCGACTGTAGCCGACGTTGCCATGGAGCTTTTGTCGTTGCGCGAGCATGCCTATCGCAGGAATCGAGACTTTTCCACGGAGCTGTTGTCGGGGCGGGAATATGTAGCAGTTGTCGGTCTTCCCATAGGATATCCGAAGGTTGTCATGAAGCTGTTATCCAGGAAGGGGTACCTGGTGGTTGTCGTTAGAAACTCTTACAGTATCTGTCTTTGAGTGGTTCCTCAGAAAACATCGAATCAAGTCATCAAATTACGCCAAAACCTTTTTCAAAGATTGGAAAAAGTACCATTTCTCCGATTCCATTTCGAACTAAAAGAGGTTTGGATGAAAGTAAACTCTTGCGACATATTCCAGGCAATATATGGGCATGCCTGGATTCCGTAAACACAGACAAGAATCACGATTATTTGAATCACTTTTTTGCACCTTGTTGTTGTTTTGAATCCTTTATTTGATATTTCTATAAGGCTGTCAGCCCCATACGATCCGCATCTCTTGATAACAGGAAGTGGATCTTCGTTGAACATGTCAGTTGTTTCCTACTCTTCATACGCAGAGTCACTGCGATGAGTTCTTGGATGTTTTGGGGCTTCCTCGTTTGTGTTAACCCGAACAGGACTTTCAGAAAAGCTGAAATCATGATCGTTGCCCAGATCTGGCGAGTCAGAGTCGTGGTCGTTTTATCGAGTACTTTCGTTCGTGGCGCGTCTCGAAATGCGTTCTCGATTGAGTAGCCATTGAATGTGTTTTTCTCGTGCAATAGCTTGATGCTTATTCTGCCCCTTCTTCGATGGGCCACGAGCCAGAGCGATATCTGGAATATCTTGCATGAGTTGCAAAGAGGAATCCCGCGATTTGGTGGCATAATCACCCCATGCCTTACAGATCCTATCGAGATCTCCTTTGGTGATTGCCTCGGCGTTTGCATCTTTGTGGCGTGGTATAGCAACCTTGAGGCTCTTCAAAACCTTTGCCATCTTGAAGTGCGTCGGCCTCTGGGACTCAAGATTGAGTGTCTTTTTGAAAGCTTTCAAATAACCGGCATCCACCTCTCGGTCACCAGTAATCTGACGTACATTCTTCTTGAATTTTGCGACGAGACTGTTTTCATCCAAGTCTAAATCGTCAGTACCGGGCTTTAGATGTTCCTTACCTAAACGATTGTATCGCGCCAAAGCGAGACAATACTTGAGGAGCTGCGGGTTTTTGATGAAAGCAGTGCATCTGACCACTTTCCCAAATGCCGCACAAAATTGACTAGAGGCGGTTTGTGGTACCGTATTAATTAGAATACAAAATACCATCTTATAAATAAAAAGTTAGTTTTGAGGCCAAAATGAACCTTATCTTGTAAAAAATCTAATATCTTGAAGCATAATTTGCCCCACTTTTTTCGAGATGGCTAGGTTAACCAACCTCGTTATCCTATGTTTTACTCCCAACCACGTCCAACCTGTCTAGTCGTTCAGGCCTATTCCACGTCTAAGATTAAGTACATTTTTGTATAGAGAATAAGACGAGGAATAGGTCTTGAAATCATTCTAAATAGTGGCTATAGGGTGGTTGTAGGGGGCAAGTCATAAATTAAGCGAGTGATTACAATTACATCTACCCCTATATAAAGTCCACTTTCCTGGCTTCTAGAGACCTCAATACAATCATCACAATAGTAACTACTTCAATACACTTTCTCATATTAATTTATATAATTACAATGTCTTTAACTACTTCTGTTGTAGAGAATCCTATGTCTCTACGAGAGAGACGTCGCTTAATCGATGCCGCCAGGAGTGCTAAATATACTCTAAAAACCTTCCGTTAAACTACTATTCCTTAATCTGCTCGAACTCTAACTCTTTCAGCTAAACCTTCTAAATCTGTTGCGGATCCTCGTTAACCTATAATTGTAGAGGCCTTTGCAAATGCTAAAAAACAAGCTCCAAAACCTGGTCTACGTCTAGTAGAGCGTATACGAATTCCTTATCTTAACGACGGCATGGATAGGTTGTGGGTTGGAGGATCGAAAGAGACCGATATAATCAAGGCTTTTAATACCTTTAGACTCGAGAGAGGGGAGCTTGTCGAGTCTTTTGATACTGGTGGAGATAGGTAAATAACCCCGCCTTTTACCCCGCTTCCTTAATCTAACAGAACTAAGCAAACCTTAACAAGAGTAAGCTATACCAGAGAGTACAAACTTAAAGCTATTTATTATACTTTGTATACTTAGACAAGAACCACTGGTAGCGATCCGATTCCCATCTCTCGATATACCGCCGCTAAAAAGCTAAAGATAACCCCTATTATACTAAACAATTAGATTCGGTATAAGAGCAGGATTCGAAGTACAAAGAAAGGTGTACGAAGAGTTCGAAAGATCGGACAAGGCAAGGAACCTAAAATAGAACGCTTAGTATATACGATATTCTCAATAGCTAGAAAAGAAGGTAGGAGGATTACTCACAGGTAGATGGTACGCTATTCGAGGGAGTAATATCGTATCCTATACCCTCATCGTACTATACAAGATCTACTCACCAAGAAACATACGGATCTTGGTTTCAAGTTCTCAAATGCCTAGTTTCAAGCCTTTCTTCGTCGCTTTAATATCAGCCTTCGTTATAAAACCAAGAGAGCTCAAAAGGCTCCTAAGGAGTTAAGGGGTACTATTCAAGGTTAGCTTTAATTTAATCGCTGCAATACTATTGTTATGCTAGAATCCGAGCCTCTAAAAGATTGAGACAGAGCCAAACGCGTAGGACGATTCCTCTTGTCGAATATCGGTAATGCGGATCAGATACCTATAGTATTCGACTTTCTCTCGTCTAGTCGTATATACGACCATCGCGGAAACAAGACAGTGTTTCTCAAATCTGTAGGACAATCACGCTAGGATAAACGACAGGCGACACTTCAACTCTATATCTCTACGGACAGACTTAAGCACTACAAGCCACTTTTGATGTTTACAGGAAAGCCAGGAAAGGGGAACAAGAGCCGCTAGCTTAAGGTTCTTAAATACTATAAAGGAGTTGATGTTATTTTCAACGAGAAGGCGTATTGTAATACGGAAGAGACGATTCGCTGGCTGAAGAACTAATATCGATAGGTAACTGTCGAAGCACCAGGAGAAAAGGAGCCACGTCTTCTCTCTTTAGACGCCTTCGCAGGACATAAAACTGGAGATCGAAAGGTCCCTGCAAAAGAGACTCCTACGGCGAAAAAGAAGCGTGAGACTTAGACTCAACAGACCCTTAAACTCTACTAAACTCTCAAGGATCTGAACGTCACAACATCTATAATTCCTAGCGGTACAACAGGCTACGTTCAAGTCGTAGATATCTCCTGTAATTACCTTATTAAGGCGTATTATCGAGAGGAAGAGGAAGCATATTATGACTCCTATCCAGAGCAGTGGAAGAGCGGCAAATTCTCAAAGAGCGACCGTCGGATCTTGTTGACACACTGGGTTGCAAAGGCCGTAGATCGTCTACATGCGGAGCATAAGCAGACGATAATTAAGACGTTCAGAAACGTAAGTACTCATATTCTCTATGCTTTTAGATTTCTACTAATCTACAAATAGGTAGGTCTTTTACTTAATCCTAACGGATCCGAGGACTCGCAGATCGAGATCAAAGACCTGCCTAACATAACCGTAGGCAAATATACTCGAGAAATTGATCCTTTTGCTTTCGCCGACGATCCTGATGCTCTTCCTTCAATCGAACCCGAGGTGCTCGACACTCCTGAAGAGCCAGAAGTAGTAGAAGTTAGTAGTATAGAGCTACGCCAGCGTCGAAACCTTCGGACGGCCACATACCACACGGCAGACGAGGTTACAAGTAAGGATTATGGTATTAAGGATAATGTGGATTTTGAAGAAGACAAGGCGGGTATTACCACTAATAGTAGCGATAATACAGAGGATATATTCGACAGTGACGACGACAACGAATTCTCACCAGATTTTAACAAAGAAGATCACATAGATATAGATATAAGTAAATAAGTTAATAGATTGCGGGGTAAATATGCGGGGTTACAAGTGGGAATAGCTTCAATTTTTTCAAAATTTATATACGACTTTTTTAGGTGATATCTTTAAGGCATACTTTTGCGTACCTAGTCCTACAATTGTAAGTCTTTTAGAGCATGTGGTAGTGTTGAAATAAGTGGTCGAAGAGTGATATAAATATATCGAAACGAGCTCCTAGGCCTCTAATTGGTTAATCTTATAAGATAATAGTTTTTTGAATAATTAGAACCTTATTTTATATGATATGTTATCTTATCCACGTATGTACTCTTGTATATCAATTAATACGGTATACCACCCTCGGGAACAAGGTCGAATGGCATCATGCCAAATCGAGCCCCGGTCTTGCGAATGAGCGAAAACATTCCGTCATTGCAGACGGACTCATCTGGATCTTGAAAATCATCTCTGAGAGTTTGTTCGTCTTGTTCTGTCCAGTATTCATCATAAACAACTTCGATATCGGGGATTTCTTTGTCGTCGATTCCGGAATCCGGATCGCGATCAAAGTCACCGCTGCCAGCCTTCTTGGAGGTCTTTTTCTTCTTTCTTGGAGCCACATCAGACTCTGAACAGGAGGACTCTGACATTGACTTTTTTCCTGAAGCCACATCAGCCTCTGAAGAGGAGGATCCTAAAGTCGACTTCGACATTCTGGATTTGCGCTTCTTTCTTGGAGCCTCATCAGACTCTGAACAAGAGGATCCTAAAGTCGACTTCGACTTTCTGGATTTGCGCTTTTTACTTGGAGCCTCATCAGACTCTGAACAGGAGGACTCTGACATTGACTTCTTTCTTGAAGCCACATCAGCCTCTGAACTTGCAGGATCCGTGGTAATCAACCTCTTCAACCTGCGCGTTTGAGGAGAAGCAAGAATTTTGCTCTCTTTCAAACGCGACGCGACATCAGCAGCGTTCGGCATACTGAATGTCACGTCGGGATCTCGTGTTTCATCTGAAGCACGAGGATCCTCTGAATTTGTGGGTTTCTGGCCCTTGGGGATACCTGGATTTTCTTCTGAGAACTTGCGCTTTTCCATCCCAGCTGTAGCCAAATCAAGCTCACCAAAACTTACAAGATCTGACATCGCAGAGTCTGCCGATCTGTAGTTTTGAGCGTCTAGCAACAAAGCGCCATCGTCGCTTTCATGATCATTATCCACTGGGATATCGTATAGGAATACCTCATCTTGAGGCTCCATTTTGATGGGTCTTGGTTCTCCTTGCGACATTTCCCCGAACTCATTGCGGCTTCGAGCTGCAATCAATTCTTGGGTCGTCACAAACTCTGGTTTGATCAGCTTTGAACTTGGAGAAAACCTAGCGTACACGACTGTATCAAAGTCGTGTCGCGCCACTCCTGGGTTACCTTGCATACCAGCAGCGTTCAGGATACTGGATGAAGGTTGGTCAGCCCATACTGAGCTGGACGAGATAGGAGTCGCGTCACCGCAAGCTTCCACGTCCGCGCCAAATGCAGCAGATGCCTCGTCGTCAGTGTCCATCGTCTCGCCGAGAAAGGTGGCGTAATCGCTCATATCGCGGCCTTTATAGCGTTGATGTTTATCGGTCATCGTAAAGATGTTGTGGAATTGTGTTTGGGTTGTGGTGTTACGCAATCAATAACGAGAAATTTCTCGCTTGGTTTTAACGCGACACACCCTAGCGCGCCATGGAAAGCGGCACTCGATTTTGAAGAGCCTATAGATAAAAGCAGCATCCATCTTTCTGTTCCTACAAAGATTCAACTTTCAATACTAGACTAGCTTAGGAATAGGCTTCGTGATACGTTTACCGGAAGTTTTAGTAGTATCTTTTAATTATTGGTAGGCTAATTTATTCATCGGCCTAGATACCATCTACGACCTCCGCTACACATTTGATACAACATCCAATAAACTTGAATAAAGATAGTATCAAGGTTCGATTGGATACCTGTGAAGGGGACCTTGTTAGGGTTAAGGACAATAGAAAAGCACTGATTGGTGAAGCAGAGGCTACCGAAGTACTTGACTTTCTTTTCTACGACTGTGTGTATAGCGGATTGAAAACCTATACAAACTAGTTCAACAGATCCAAGCCAACGACGATAGTACGGCAATTGGTGCCTACCTTGGGGCATCTAAGGAGGTGGAGCGAGGTGGACTTCCAGCACAGTTCAAACCCTTCTTACTGTCGATTGGCGACTAGATGCTTTATACTAACACAGAGGAGAAGTTTAATAGCTAAAGCCTTAAGCGGGTTAGCAACCACCTCACCACCGCCCTCCGCCAACTGAATCAAGAGCGAATGTATACCTTAGAGGGGAAAGTAGAGTTTTTTAGACTATCTAGAGACTCTCGAAAAAGGGTTTTATATAGAATCTAGTCCTAGGGAAAAAACCGCCAGGTGATTGGAGGAGGGCGGTTTATATATAAAGATAGTTTTCAAATATTAGATAGTTATATTAATAAGATAGTTAAGGCTAGTTTCCTATATATAAAATCGTTCTAGGACCGTCCCGAGAGTATCCGAAAAGCGTTTCGAAAGCGTTCCGCGACCGTCCTAAACCCGTCCTAAATCCTATTCCTAGGTGCACACACAGTTACGTAAGCAGGGCAGGGCACTCCCGACTTGCGCTCGGGCGCCTACGGGCATGCACCCCGTGCGCGTCTGCACTTCCTAACTGAACCATCACCAACACCGCACGTCATGCCGCACGCAATGCGCATCCATTAAACTTCGCTGAATCGACTGAATTTAATACTTATATTTTTATAGCGTTGGGGTTGAGCGCATGGGAGCAGTACCGAGTACGCTATGTGGCGCGTGCGCTGCGGCTCTGCGCCCTGCATACGGCTCCTGCGCGGGCACTTTTCGGCTGTGTCCCGGGACCGTCCCGGGAGCGTCCGAGAACTATTCTACGACTATCTTACGACTATTTAGAAATTAAACTATTAAAATAAAATATAGTTATAAATCTAAGACTATTTATAAGTAAAATAGTCTTATAGCTATTTTATATTTAAATAGTTATAAATATAAACTATTTATAAATAAAATTATTATAAAATAGTTTTATAACCATTTAATATTAAAACTATTATTAATTTAAACTATTATACTTTTAAATAGTCTTAAGATTATTTTATATTTAGATAGTTATAAATCCTAGACTATTTTCCTTTTAAATTATCTTATATTAGTTTAAAATCTAAAATAATTTTTATAATAAATAATTATAAATTAAAATAGTTTTATAATTTTAAATTATCTAGAAATAGTTTTATAATAGTTTTATATTTAGGAACTATTCTATAACTATCTAAAAAACTCCACTTTCCCCTCCAAGGTAGTTACTATTTGTACTTTTGCGGGCTCTTGTCGTCGAAGGATCCGAAGCACGTAGTAGAGAAAAAAGCATTAATATATCTATTAATTTAAATACCTTAAATTAATTGATAAATACTTACTTAAAGCTATCTATTAGATTAATATGATCTAAGCATTTTACTAAATAACAACCACTAAATTCCATTACTTGAGACATGTTAAAAAATAAGGTTAGGTAAGACAAGTGTAGCTTTAAATAGAAATAAGTTTTTTTTATTAGTAAATAAAATACTCCAGATACTACTACTAGAAGACCATGGATTCTAGTAAGCCTATATGTGAAGGTTCGATTTCGAGTTTTATAGTGAATGGATTCGCTTGAGTGAATAGGGGTATTCGGTATTCCGTAGCTATTTAGTTAGTTCCACCGCGAGGAGTTCTCTCCTTCTCTCCTTGCGGACAATCTAATCAATACCCCACCCTAACATATTGTCCGCCTTTTACGAACTAATACAATCGACATAGTCGTCGTATTCTATTATAGCTAACTAAGCTTTTAGCACAGGCTTCGAGGGCTAGGCTAGAGACCAAAATCTATAACCACCTAGCGGATTCGCACCTTAGAATAATCCACTAGACCCTTAACCTTAACCTTAACCTTAACTAGAACACTTTAATACTAATAACCTTTACTATTACCGTAACGACCCGTAGACACTCTCTTAAGCCGCGACCCGAAACCCTTAAGCATTCTAACAAATATTCAAGGGCATCGTCGAGGGTTTAGAAACATCTAGACAAGTATATACAAAGGCCCTTCGAGACGAAGAGGAAGCAAAGGAAGACACCTAGAAACTCTAGAATAAGTATACGTAACTCTATAATCGATTCGTCGTACTCTAGAAATAGAACAGTAAGCTTCGAACTACTGCTCAAACAGCTCTAGTTACTCCTACACCCCTACTAGTGAATACCTTACAACAACAATAAGTCTACGTTGCGCGTTCCTCGGCATATCCCGATCCTGTCAAATTCGGTAGCAAGCTTCGATCGCCCTCTAACCTTCGTAGCTATCTTATTAGTATAAGAATCAAGCTTTAGCAGAATCGGGATTAGTAGACTAATAAGACTAACCGTATGAACTACGTTTTAAGTACTTTGGAAGGCGAAGTACGCAAGTATATTAACCCTTATATTAACGAACTTAAAGAGTACGGTCCGGCTTTGTAATCTATCAACGATATCTTTACCACCTTGAGTAATGTGACGACACGTACGATATGTTGCCCGTGGGCGTCCAAGGTGTAGGTTATGGAATCGTAGAACTGTCTATTCAAAGATTCTAAGCTGAGGAGAAGAGGAGAGCTCGAGAGAGCTCGAGTTTAAGTACATGGTGTAGGTCGCTGAGCGACGCCACGTGATACAAGTGGCACGTGATGGTCAGGACCGTCACATTACCCCCCCCTTTGAAAAAAAGCTTGCCCTCAAGCTTGTAGGCATCTCTGTATTGTCGTCCAATTCTTCGTACGAATCCAATCCCTTCTCCCAAGCCTTAATCCATTCCTGTAGTCGACGCGGGGGTCCTGGCTCTGAAGGGTATTGCAAGTGGAAGCTTCTAAGCTTATGTGGCGAGTACTTAAAGTCTGACGCAGGATACCAATCTGGGTCCTCATCATGCCCTGTCCATTTTGCCTTATAGTATAGTGCTTTCCTTGTTTTCTTAACTGCAATTACCTCTTCCACTTCCCACTCCTCGTCGTCTGTAACCTGTATCGGTGGCGGTGGCTCATTTACTTGTCCTAGTAGTAGGTCGTCTGAGGCTTTCCGTAGGCGGTCTGTTAAGAATATAGGGTGTATCTTCATACTTGCTAGTAGCTTGACCTTGTAGGAGTGTCCTACCTTTTAAATCACTTCGTATGGACCTGCCATTTAGTGGTCTAACTTGTGACTAGGGCGCTCTGTCTTCCAATTCTTTGTAGATACCCAGACCTTGTCCCCTACATCGAAGTCTACTTCCCGTCTATGTAGGTTAATATCCCTTCGTTTCTTGTCTTGTGCTTCCTTCATAATTGTACGCGCTACTTCCCATGCTTCTTGGAGCCTCTTAACTACTCGCTGTACTTCTTCCTGGTTCAGCTTCTCCTTTACTATAGCCGCGTCTGGCGTGTCCCAGTCAAAAGAGGTGCGAGGGGGGTAGGCATTAAGGAGCTCAAATGACGACATCCCAATACTCTCGTGAGGTAGCGTCAGCTGGGCGTAGTCCATAATAGGCAGGAGTTCAGACCAGTTGTCCTAATAGTAGTTGACAAACGGGCGTAGGCGCTGATTAAGATACTAATTCATAATCTCTGTCTGTCCGTCTGTTTAGGGGTGGAAAGCTATAGAGAGTTTGATCTAGATCCCTAGTATACGACAGAACTCGTTCCAGAAGTTAGAGATAAACTAAGGTCCTCGGTCAGACACAATTGTCTATGGCGCTCCACGATGTCGATAGACATACGATATGTAAAGCTAGGCCATGTCCTTAGCAGTTGTAGTCTTGTAACAAGGAACAGAGGTGCTTTGCTTGCTTAGACGGTCAACCACTACAAACACTGCGTCGTACCCGTGTTTGTCTCTTGGCATTGACTTGAAATCCATACTAATATGTTGTCCAGGCCGGTCCGGGACTGGTAGCGGGTGTAGGAGTCCTGGTGTTCGGTCTCGAGGCACATGAGCTCGCCTACAAGCGTGGCAGTTGCGGATATACTGGGCTACGTCTTGGGGAAGTCCTTTCCAGTAGTACTTCTGGCTGAGGATTCGAGCTGTCTTTGCTTTACCCGGGTGTGCTGAGGAGATCTGATCGTGAGCTTCTCGAATTAAATCAGCTACTAGGGTGTCTTTTGTAGGAACCACTAAACGTCCCTGGTAAAGCAGAAGTCCGTTGTCTAGCTGGAAGTCACCTGGCTAGTCCTCTGCTTGCTTTCGTAGAGCGACGAGTGATTCTGCTAAACGATTGGCTGTCAAGATTCGCTCTACTAATTGACTCGGCTCGCGTATCGCTTCGTCTAAGGGAGCGAGGTCTAGGCTATTGTTCTCCAGGATCGCTGGGTCAAGTTGTTCTGGCTGTAGCAAGGCCTTAGTACGGATGAATGCTTTAAGCTCATCCTGGGGACCGACGTCTTGCTCTCTTCGTGATAAAGCATCTGCTTGCGTATTGTCCTTGCCTGCCTGGTACATGATCATAAAGGAATATTGAGAGAGTAATTCAGCCCACCTAGCCTGGCGGCTAGTAAGCTGCTTAGTAGTCATGAAATACTCGAGTGCTTTGTGATCTGTGTACACCTTGAACCGGGAAGGCGTGCTTTGTAGTTCAGGACGCCAGTGGCCTAGGGAGCGTACAATAGCTAGCATTTCCTTGTCGTGGATCTCGTAATTGTATTCGGCGGGAGCCATAGTCTTTGAAAAGTAACCCACAGGATGCCATTTACTGTCAGGGTGTAATTAAGAGAGGATACTAGCTACCACTCTATCAGATGTATCTATTTCTAGCTTGTATTCCAGCGTAGGATCGTAGTGTCGTAGAAGAGGGGACGAAACAAGACGACGCTTAAGTTCCTGGAAGGCTTGCCGGCACGGCTCGTCAAAAACAAAGGGAGTTGTAGCTTTTGTCAATCGCGTAAGTGGCTTAGCGATAACGCCGTAGTCTCGGATAAAGCGTCTATAGAAGTTTCAAAAACTAAGGAAAGACTGGACTCCTTTGACTATACTCGGCTCCTTCCACTCGTAGATTACAGAGACTTTGTCTAGGTCTACTTCAATGCCGTCTATACTAACTATAAAGCCAAGGTACTTTGTACGAGTAACGCTAAATTCGCACTTCTTAATATCTGCTTGTAGGCCAGCATTACGGAGTCTCTGGAGGACCTTTTGTACGTGTTCGTCATACTGAAGAGGGTTGTCGGAGTAAATAAGGATATCGTCCAAGTAGGCAGTGCAGAAGTCGTCTAGGTAGTCGAAAAGCACGTCGTTCATATAGCGCTGGTACGTTGCGGGACCATTCGTAAGACCAAAAGGAAGTACTTTGCACTTGTACGAACCATACCTAGTACGGAAAGTCGTCAGGTCTTCCGCGTCTAGGTACATTCGGATACGATGAAAAGCCTGACGGATATCGAGCTTTGTAAAAAGCTTTGCATTAGCAAGGCGGGCAAGGGTCTCGTCTATTAGCGGTAAGGGGTAACGATCCTTACGAGTAAGAGCATTTAGCTTGCGAAAGTCGATACAGAACCGTAGGCTACCATTTGGTTTGCGTACAAAGAGAGTAGGTGAGGCAAAGGGTACTTGGCTTGACTCGATAAATCCCTTGTCTAGGTTCTCAACCAGATACTGCTTAATAGCCTTGAGCTCATCTGCTGACTAGTGATACAGCGGGCTATATCCAAGGGTGTTTGGAGCTTCTAGCTCAATTCGGTGATCGTACTAGCGGTGAGGCGGGAGCTTGTCTGATGCTGCCTTTGAGAACACATCCTCGTACAAGCTGTAGCGTAAAGGCAGCTTGTCCCTAATCTCCTGGATAGTTGCTTGGTCGTCATCTTCGAGGGTCTCTTTCTCTTGGATCATCTGGTCTAACTTATATAGGCTTATAGGAAAGAACTCATTCTCTTTTCGTCGTAGGTGAAAGTGGAATCCGTTTACACTAATATAAGCGATGTCCACCGAAGGCAGGGGTTGCTATACTAGGGAGTCTAACGAAGTAGGCAGTTAAAGTGTGTTTTCTAGTAGGTTGAGCTCCTACTACATTCGACGTATCTTGTCTCGTATGTCCCATTCGTGCTTCCGGCCACTAATAGTCTTGACTTCGCTTATGTCCTAGCTCTCATAACCTGAGTCTATCTCTTCTAAGAGAATACTAGACGGAGGTGGACTGACGGGGCGGGCGAGGATACAAGAGGGCTTGCCTTGTCTACCATCCTGACGTCGTATATCCTCCCTCTCTATAGCACGTTCCCTAGCTAGTACGTCTTGCTGATGATTAGTCTGGGTACGTTGAGGGGCGATGTGGCTTCTAGGTATAAGGATCTCTTTCTGAAAAGTAGGCGGGATAGAATGCTCGTCGTCGTCAGGCCACATTAGTCTTCCTTGTCCTAGATTTAGCCAGATTTTGAAGTAAGTTATCCACTTAAGTCCAAGGATTATATCGTGGTTGCCAAGGTCCAGGATGTAGAAGGGGATGTCTCTTTGTCGGTGTCCATCTATAGAGAGTTGAAGGGTGAGGATATGAGTAATAGACTTGCTTGCTTTACCATCGAATCCTTTGGTTGCAATAGGTCGTTTCAATTTTTTAGGTATAAGGTTAAAGAACTTAGCTATATCGGTAGCATAAGCAGTGTTGATAAAAGCAAAGCCGTTTGCTCCAGTGTCAATCAACGCGTAGGTTATAATTGCAATTCCATTGTTTCCTAGAGTACAGGGAACTGTAAAGTGCTTTCCACCCATTAATCGACTTAAATTAATCTTTTTCAGACTAAGAGTATACCCTAGGCAGGAGTCTTGGCCTAGGGTTCCTCTTTTCCCGAATCGTACACGAGCTCCTCGTCCGCTAGTTCTCCTTCAATCTCCTTAACCTCTACTCGCTTTGGCTCTAAGCACGTAGCAGCAAAGTGTCCCTTCTTATAACAGTTGTAACAGGTAGGCTCAACGTTAGCATCTGCAGGCACTGGGCGTCTTGCTTCGTTTGGTCGGGGCTTTTTACTAGTAGCGCGCTTAGGGGCAAGGTTTGTAGTACTCGATGATATGTCGGACGTAGAGCGTTGAGAGCGTGGAACAGAGTCAGATGTCGGCGCTAAGGCTGAAGCTTGTAGGGCTTGTGTAGTTGACTTTCCTCTATATCGCTTCTAGCGCTCCTCTCTTACGGTAATACGCTTTAACTCAGTATCCAAAGACAAGCAGCTTGCTGACAACTCCTGGTATGTGCTGAGAGTCCGTAGAATTAGGGCTATTCCTCTCTGGAGGGGTGTCGTCAGTCTGTCGTACAAGTCTAAGCGGAGGCTGTCTTAAGGGATTTGTACTTCTCCTGCTAGGTGTAGGAACTAGGTCTAGAACTCAGCGAACGTCTAAGTTGTCTTCATAGTACAGTAATAGTTATACTCGTATCTAGCGTCTCGTACTTAGTTCGGGTTTGTGTAGATAGAAGCAAGGTACTCGATCATCTCTCTAGCAGAGGCAAAACGTGTCTGGGAGTCTTTATCGTAGCGTAGCTGAAGGTGTCGCTGAGCGTCTCCAGTAGTACGGTTGAACAGGTAAAGCATCTTGTCTTCTTCGTCTTAAAAGTGGTCTACGTTACTCCTAAATTTGCCTTGAATCTGGATCTTCTAGCTAGGAAAAGTAGGGTCTTGTCCATTAGATAAGAGCTGTGGGTCTGGCTGTTTCTTTGAGTACTTGTGGCTAGTACTCGAGCTTGGTGTCGCAGAATCAGGGGTATTACGTTCGATAGATTAAGCGACATGTTAAGGTGAAGGTAACGGGGTTGCCGGTGGGTTATTGTTTGTACCGCCTAAAGTAGTGAGTCGATCGAGGATCTGGCTCAGCATATTGTCGGTATTAGACTGGTTCTCAGAGAGGACGCGGATCTGCTCTTGAAGCTGGGATGCGTTAACCTCCTCGGCATCGTCGTAGTCGGAGTCTTGCTGCATGTAACTAACAGCTAGGGGTGTGCCGTCGTCGACCTGGATTGTGTTGTCCTGGGTGTCGGCATTGTCGGTAGAGCTTTGTCCTGCTCTTAAGGAGTTCTTTTGGTACGCTCCCGCGGGACGCGCTTTTGGTGCCATCGTAGCAACTAGTGAATATGTTATAAAGATGAGGTTGTGACTATAGGTCGTAAAGGTAAGGTGTACGCGTAAAGAAAGTCTGTCTTCTGAATTGGCGTATATCCAGGGCGCTCCGCTCGCTGGATCTTCTCAAGTCCCTTTGAAAAGCTCTGCGGCTAGGCAAATGAGGATCGTAGGGTCCTTCTACCGCGACGGATAGACAAGAAGGGATATTCAGTAAAGCCTTCCCAGGCAGTGTGGGTGAGCTTAGAATAATGTGACGACACGTACGATATGTTGCCCGTGGGCGTCCAAGGTGTAGGTTATGGAATCGTAGAACTGTCTATTCAAAGATTCTAAGCTGAGGAGAAGAGGAGAGCTCGAGAGAGCTCGAGTTTAAGTACATGGTGTGGGTCGCTGAGCGACGCCACGTGATACAAGTGGCACGTGATGGTCAGGACCGTCACAAGTAATACCTTTAGTAATCCCTATTCACGTAGTAATGCCTTTAACAAGCTCTGTAAACTTTAACAAGACAACATAAGAACTAACAAGTTCCTTGCTAACTTCTTATCCCTCTATATAGTATTAAACTCTCAAGGATACGAAGCTTACACCCTCTTATAAAATGCTCTAGATTCTAGGGTCGCTGATCGCGTCTTGTAGAACCCTCTCTATAATAACAAACTCCCTCTTGCGAATTTAGCTACCCTTGTATAAGATGCCGACCATGTCTGCCGCCGCGTTTTTAGTAAGAATTTTCTTTATAAGAAGTCTACTAGTAGTCCTCTATAACCTATTAGTCCTCCGCCTACTTCGGCTCCTGTTTCTACGGCGGACTCTAGTTGTGATCCTATGGATTTAGGCGCTCTAAAGATTAGTAGCAAGGTGGTTTAGACCAAGAAGGATATCGAAGACAAGAAGCGCGCGGTTACGTTAGAGGAGAAGAAGGCTCGGAAGGAATATTAAATAAAGTATAGCTTGTGTGAACGTGTGGAGTGAACCACTGCTTGCTGTGATGAATACTGAGTCAAACCGAACACTGCTATAAAGAGCGAACAACTAAGTAAGGAGGGAAGAGAGTCCTAGAGGAACAAGAGCCTATATACACGATTCCTCGTAGCACGCACGTGACGCACGTGACGTGCTACACGTGATCTGACCCTAGTTCCTCCAACTCCGTGACAGTACCCCCCCTTTTAAAGAAGGTCGTCCTCGACCGTGTGTCCATGATTAGATCACTATCTAAATCGTTATAATCGTCCCTTCCATCCTCCCAAGCCTTTAACCATTCTATTAAGAGAGCTGGCGGGCCAGGTCGCGTTGGGTTAGCCAAGTGGAAGTCTCTGACTTTATGAGGGGCGTATTTGCAATCAGACGCAGGATACCACTGTAAGTCCTCGTCCCTGTTTAGCCACTTTACACGGTAGTATAGGTGCTTACGGCCCTTGCTTGCAAGGATGTCTTGAACTTCCCATTCGTCATCACCTGTAATATTAACAGGTGGTGGTTCTAGGTTAATTTGTCCCGGTAGAGGGTTCTGGGCAGCCTTGCGTAGTCTATCCGGGGAGAAGACAGGGTGTACTTTCATTGAATCCGGTAGTTGAAGCTTAAAAGCGTGGCCTACTTGCTAGATAATCTTATAAGGGCCAGCTCCTAGGAAGTCGAGCTTTCGGCTAGGCCTCTCTATACGTAAGTGTCGCTTTGCAAGCCAGACAAAATCCCCAACTATAAAGTCTACTGGACGTCGGTGTTTATCTGCGGACGTTTTTATACGCTGCTGTGCTAACGAGAGTTCTCGCTTCGCTGTATCTTGAGCATCCTTTATACGAGTAGCAAGTGCTTTCGCTTTGTCAACGCTTAGCTGATCTGAAGGGGTGGTCGTTGGCGTGTTCCAGTCGAAAGAGGTACGAGCAGGATGTCCGTATAGCACTTCAAATGGACTCATTTGGCTAAGCGAGTCATGTGGTAGTGTAAGCTGGGCATAGTCCATCATAGGCAGTAACTCTGCGCAGTTGTCTTGATAGTAGCTAACAAACGGGCGTAGTCTCTGTTCTAGGTACTGGTTCATGATTTCCGTCTGTCCGTCTGTCTAGGGGTGGTGAGTAGTAGACAGTTTAAGCTGTGTTCTAAGTATACGGTTAAATTCTTTCCAGAATACTGAAATAAACTGTCCTCCGCGGTCTGAAACAATAGACTCAGCAGCGCCATAGTAGCGATACACGTAACAGATGTAGAGCCTAGCCATCTCTTCTACTATAACTATCTTGTAACAAGGGACAGAAATAGCTTGTTTTGAGAGTCGGTCAACTACTACAAAGACGTTGTCGTATCCTGATTTGTCCTTTGGAAAGCTACAAAAGTCTATAGTAATATACTACTAGGGATAGTCTGGTACAGGGAGTGGTTAAAGGAGTCTAGGTGTCTTATCCCGTGGGCTATTTGAGCGACGACACTTATAGTAGTTCTAGCAGTATTACTAGATGTCTTTCCACATGCCTTTCCAATAGTAGCGTACAGCTAGCATTTTATAGGTTTTCTAGCGTCCTGGATAAGGTGTAGACACCTGGTTATAAGCCTCACGTATTAAGTGAGTACGTAAGTTCTAAAAGTCAGGAACGACAAGGCGGTCGTAGTATAGTAATAGTCCGTTTTCTAAGGCAAAGGGACCTTCTAAATCCGCTTCTACTTACTGACGGACGGCGGTAAGCGACTTAGAGGTACGGTTAGTAGTCAAGATCCGGTCGACTATTAATGTCTTAGCTGAAATAGGGGCCATTTCTAAAGAGCTGATTTGTACTTGGGCTATATAGTCAGGATATAGGATCAGAGGGTCTATCTAGTCATTCCGGAGTAGTTGTCGTAGCCGATCAGCCTTCTTTACTAAGTCCTGAGCCTCTGTCTCGTCTGAGCGCCTTGTTAGGGCGTCCGCGCGGGTATTCTCCTTAGCAGAGCGGTACTTAATAACAAAGTGATACTCGGCTAAAGCTTCTGCCCAGCGTGCTTGACGTGCGTTTAAGTTCTTAGAGGTCATAAAGTACTCTAGAGCCTTGTGGTCGGTGTATATCTGGATACGCTGGGCAGTACGCTCAAGTTCTGGCCTCCATTCCTTTAAGGACTTAACAATAGCTAGCATTTCTTTGTCATGGTTCTCATAGTTGCATTCTGCTAGGGCCATAGTCTTTGAGAAGTAGGCTACCGGTAACTAGTGCTCGCTATGCTTCTAGGACAGGATCCCTGCAATCACTCCGTCCGAGGCGTCTGTCTCTAGCATGCTCTCTAGCTCTGGGTTATAGTATTGAAGCAAGGGAGCTGAAGTTAAGGCGTCTTTTAGAGTCTGGAATACGTAATGATAGTGGCTATTGAAGTTAAATGGTACGCTATTATAAGTAAGGGTAGTTAGTGGCTTTGCGATTACTTCGTAATTCCGAATAAATCTTCTATAGAAGTTATAGAAGCCTAGGAAAGACTATATACCCTTTACTATAGAGGGTACTTGCCAGTTTTAGATAATAGCGACCTTCTCTAGGTCTACCGAAATACTGTCTGTCGAAATAATAAAACTAAGATATTTTGTCTATATAACACTGAACTCGTATTTCTTAATGTCCGCTTATAGACCTGCGTCGCGTAGTCTCTGTAGTACTAGCTGGACATACGTTTCGTGTTCTAGGGGGTCGTCCGAGTAAATAAGGATATCGTTAAGGTAAGCCGTACAGAAGTTGTCTAAGTAGTCGAATAGGACGTTATTCATGTACCTTTGGTACGTAGCAGGGCTATTTGTAAGTCCGAACGGGAGGACCTTGTATTTATAGGCGCTATACCTTGTACGAAAGGTTGTTAATTCTTTAGAAGTAGGGTCTATTCGTATATAGTGGAATGCCTAGCGGATGTCAAGCTTTGTAAAGATCTTTGCTCTAGAGATTCGGGCCAAGGTCTCGTCTATTAACGGCAGGGGATATCTGTCCTTACGGCTCAAAGCATTTAGCTTACGATAGTCGATATAAAATCGTAGGCTGCTATTCGGTTTCTTAACAAAGAGGACTAGAGCCGTAAACGGGGCTTGGCTAGCTTCGATAAAACCCTTGTCTAGGTTTTTAAGTAGGTACTACTTTGTCGCTTCTAGTTCCTGAACACTCATTTTGTATAGCGGGCTATATAAGAGCTGCTTTTCGTCAGCTTCTAGGGCGATTTTGTGGTCGTAAGGCCGGTGTAGCGGAAGCTGGTCGGATACTAACTTTAAGAATATATCTACGAATTACTTATATATAGCTGGTAGTTAGGATAGATCTTCTTCTATAACTATAAGTATAGTGTCGAGTACAGGCCTTAGCGGTATAGTCTTCTGATTAATAATACGCTTAAGCTTGTACAGGCTTATAGAGAAGAGCTTGTTACTTGCTTGTTTGTAATTCAGGTATATCGTATGACCAGAGATTAAGTGAATGTCGAGTACTATATTCGACAGTGGTTTCAATAGGGGCTTAAGCGAAGGCGGTACCAGCGAAGGCGGTACAGCGATAGTAGAGACTATAACTCGTCCGTCCTTATGTTGTTTCTCTTCTTTTAGCATGGCCTTGTCTCTCCTGGCTATATTAGCCTAGTAGCACGGTACCGGCTGTTTAGGTACAATAGCCGACTACGGGATGATTGTCTCGTTCTGTAGCCAGGGGGTCGTCGTATAGTACTCTAGGGGCCAAGTTAAGCGTCTAGTACTATGGTCGACTGAGACTCTAGAGTACTTAAGCCATTTGTGTCTAAGGATTACTTAATAAGAGCCTAAGGGGGTGATTAGGAACGGAAGGTTTAACTATCGTTGTCCATCTATAGTAAGGTATAGGCGAAGGATGTAAGAGATGCTTACTCCGCTTTGTCCATTATACCCTAAGACAGGGATCGGGCGTAGTAGTCGCTAAGCTTTAATTCCTAGGAATTTAGCCTAGTCGACGGCTGTGGTTTGGTTAATAAAAGCGAACCCATTTACTCCAGAGTTAATAAGTGCTTACAAAGACAATGCGTATCTATTCATTAATAAAGTACACGTAATAGTCATATGCTTTCTACCTATTAACTATTATAGATTAACTTCGCTAGATTAACTAACTCGCCTAAGAAGGAGTCTTCTCTTAGGCGCTTCCATTTCCCGACAGTCCTTCGTCTTCTCCTTGCTCGCTGTCTTGCTGCTTAACAATCTTATTCAGGCTTGCGTCTCGCTTAGGATAAGGGCAATCCGGGCGAATGTGACCTGATTTTCCACAGTTATAGTATGTGAGCTCAGGCTAGGGGACCGTAGTCTCGCGTCGTTCCGCTATCCGCTTTGTAGGCGGGGTCGTTAAGTGGGATGGCAAAGCTAAGGTCGTATTAACTCTAGTTTGCGGCAAGGGAGTTGAATAGCGGGGCACAGTAGGGACCGCAACGTCCCTGACTAGCGGAATTGTACGCACTATCCTCTTTAGGATAGGATTCCGAGCTCTGTTACGTTTAAGCCTTGCGTCAGTTCCCGAGGTGAGGTCAGCGAACTTATTAAAGTCCTTGATCTTTTGGACCTCGACACGCATCTCGTCCTGTAGGGGCTGTACTAGCTTATCGTACATGTTGTCCTTCTATTCTGACTTAGCGATCCTGCCTTTGGTGGCGTACTGTAAGAACTTAAGTTTGAAGTCGAAAAACAACTCGTCTGATCCCATGGTAAGAGCTTTATATGCCTCTCTTGCATCGGCTCGTTCGTGGGGGTTCCGGAGGCTAGAAACCAGGTACTCGACCATAGATTCCCAGTCCGGAAAAGCGTCTTCTAGGTCGTCTTCTGCAGCCATAGCTGTCTCAAGCAAGGTAGCTGCCTTGCTAGTCGTGCAAGCGAACACGTGGGTCATTTTCTCTGACTCGGATGCGAAGTGGTCTACGTTTGCGAGAAGCTTGCTCTTGAGTAGGACCTGCCATTGGACGAGGGACGGGCTAATACCATCATCGAGTAGAGGAACGTCCTTGACTTTGGCGCTTAGCTTTGGCTTCCGACTAGTAGAGCCTGAAAAGGAAGGTGACTTGGTCTGTCGGAGCGCGCTATGCTGCTGACGTCCGGCAGTGGCTTTTCCCTTCTCAGTAGTAGGAATAGGGTCATCTGGAGAGGCCGTGTTCCGCGTCTGGACAGCTATGCGTAGTTGAGCGTTTTCCTGGCTAAGCGAATTGAGTCTTGCCATAATCTGGTCATACTACGTAGGCGTAATAGGTACCGGGGTAAGAGAAGAACTAACGGTCCTCTGTTGCTCTTAAAACTGGTCTTCAAGAAGAGAATCGTCGTCTGTCTGTTAGACAGTGTTAGAGGCTCTAGCGGTTTGTATAGGCGTGTGAGTAAGGGAGGCTACGCCTCGACCTCTACCTCTGTTGGTACGTCTTCCGCGAGCGTTAGGGGGGGTTGGTGATACCATCGTTCAGGGACATATAACGTACACTGCGTTCAGTGATATATAACGTAGTGTTACTAAGGATGATGTCGAGTCGGAAATCCGTCGAGTCGAGTATCGTTAGCTAAAAACAAATAAACAAAGTAGGATATTATAACAGGCCTTCCTAGGCGAAGAAGTAACTTAGTTATAATTTGAACGTGTGGAGTAAACCACTGCTTACTGTGATGAATACTAAGTCAAACCGAACACTGCTATAAAGAGCGAACAACTAAGTAAGGAGGGAAGAGAGTCCTAGAGGAACAAGAGCCTATATACACGATTCCTCGTAGCACGCACGTGACGCACGTGACGTGCTACACGTGATCTGACCCTAGTTCCTCCAACTCCGTGATAGCAGAGATTCTCGTACACGTACGAAAATTTCGTACACAGGCCTAATTAGGTAGTTAAAAGTGGAGATTTGAGCAATATAAAGTAGGCGTCTCTACTTTTCGGATTTTATACGTTATTATCCCCTGCTAAGCGAAAATAGAGGGTATTTTAGAAGAAAATATTATACTTTTAGGAACTAATATAGCTTATAATTAGCTTTTAAGAAAGTTTTAGTATAACCTAAGTTTTTTATTAGCTATTTATTTATATTAGAGGGCCTTTCCTCCTTCCTTTACCTCTATAAACTACCTATAAGTACTTAGTCGTTTTTACTTATCCCTTTCTCTCTCTACCTACCTATAAGTACTTAGCTATTTCTATTTATCCCTTCCCCTTTCTACTTATTCCTTTCCCTTTATCTCTCCCTATAAGTACTTTTCTATTTTACTTTCCTATAAGTCTCTCTTTCTATAATACTCCTATACCCTTACCTTTCTCTCTTCCCTACCTATAAATAAGTAAACGTATAAACTCGTAGATAAAGAATTACGTCTTTAGTAGGATTTTTAAGGTTTTATACCTACTATTAGTATATAAAAATATACGTGCTAGAGATAGTTTTATACTCTAGGATAGACCTATAATAAGTATTAGATATTTTCGTATATATCTAGCCTCGATTACCTAGAGGGTCTATATTATCTTCTTATTTCTAGATACTATATCTTAGAGTAATAATTAATTAATCGAAATTACTAGAGTAATAGAAATAAATTATCTGTTAGGATAGAGATATAACAAGTGCGTAACAGTAAAGCAAATAAGGGGTTCAAAACGTATATAATATTCAGTGTGTCTTCTAGCTAAAGGAGTGGAAGTTGTACGAGTACTTAAGGTAGTCGTACAAGGTAGAAGCGACCCACATATAGTGGGTCGCCAAGCGAGTGTGTGGAATATATCGTAACATTATCGAAGGATTTAGAATAATAAGAATAGGTTATCGAGGGACTTAGAAGAATAAATATTTCGTCGAGGTATTTAAGGAAATATACTCGAGCGAATAATATATAAGTCTAACTACCTATTTTTTAGCTCGCTTATATACCGTAATTTACCTACCTACCCTACCGACTAAATTTATATACCTACTATATCTATAATAGACTCGATATTTCTTCTAACCTACTACTTAGAATTCAAAGTAAAGAACTAAGACCAAATGTTCGAACGATAGATAAAGAGGGGTATAACGGCCTTAGGCTTCTAACGCACTAATAACACGTGATAGAGCTCTAGCTCCGTAATAATATCCCCTTAAGGTAGTATATATACGTACTACTTTCTAAGCTTGTAATACCTACTTTATTAGCTAATTAATCTCTATAAATAAGTTTATTTTTAAATATAAATTATACTACTTATATTATTATTATTTATCTTATACTACTAGGTAAAATATTTACTCTAAGGGTATATAGTACTTTTATTTATTTAAATCTAGCTATTCTATAAGTTTTATTTATTATATAGTTTCGAGTTTTCTATTAATATAAAGTATAAGACTTAGTTATTTACTTAATAACTAAGAATAAGGTTCTAAGTTAGTAGCTAGAGCTTAGTTATTAAAGTATAAGAAAAAGGAATAATAAAATTAAATAAAAATAAATAAAACTAAATAAAATAAGTAGAATAAAATAAAATATAACTAAGTAAGTATAAATTAGTAGCTACTTATAAAGGAATAATTTAGAGTTATTAGAACTACTTTCTTAGATAAGCTCTTTATAGTTCTATTACTTTTCTAGGATCTATTTGTTTTTTTTAGAAAACTTTATTCTACTTCTTTTCCTTTTCTTCTCTTTCTAGTTTAAGCGCTAGTTAGTACCCTCTTAGCCTCCCTTATAAAAGTAACTAAGATAATATTACTAGTACTTTCTAGATATATCTAAGTATATTATATACGTCTCCTAGTCTTATAGCTCTCTAGCTCTCTAGTACCCTTTATAAGTAAACTCTTTCTTTCGAGAGTTTACTATAATATAATACTAGATAGTTTATATTGTTTATCTCTAGCTTATACTAGTAATATAATATCTACTAGTCTAAGATATTATTAGTATAGAGATATTTATCGAATTTCTAGAGAGAATCTAATAGGGTTAAGTAAATGAATAATAAATAGTTATATTTATTATTCGATTATTAAGAAACCAAGTATTTTATAAGAGAACCCGGGGTTTTTAGAACGGTTATATAACCGTTATATAATAATTTAAAAAAAAAGAATATTAGTAAAAAATAACTAGCCCTTAATTATTATATTACGTTTCCCTTTTTAAACTATTATATTTAGTAATAGATTTTAGTATAATTAAAGATTACTTAATTATTTCTACTAGTAATTATTACCCGAGAAATAATACTTTTCTAAGTTAATTATTTATAATTATTCTAGGAGCGTTCTAATAGTATTATAATAGTATTCTAGAACTATTTTATAAGTATTACCTAGCTACTAAGTAGGTAGTATACTAAGACTAGGAATACCTTTACTCTTATCTTTATTTATACTAGTATAATACGTATATATAATAACTATATATAGAAGCGCCTATAATATACGCCAGTTAAAATTACCCGAATTAACCGATTTTAAAATCTAAATTATTTATAGAAGTAGTACTAAGTACTTATACTTATTTATATAACCTTTACTTCTTTTATTATTTAAGAGAGTTCGCGAGAACTATCCTAGAATTATCCTAGAATAATTATAAGAGATAACTATTCTCTAAATTTAAATAGTTATAAGTAGTAATAATTATAGAATAGTTATATAGAATAATAATTAGCTACTATACTAATTATTCCTTAGAATAATTACTAAGTAAAAACGTTCCTAGAATACTTCTAGAACGAAGCCTAATTACTAACGCTTATATAATAGTTATAAAAACCCCGGGTTCTCTTATAAAGTAAAATAAATTATCGAAATACTTAGGGTATTTAAAATAAATTATTAAAGGACTTAGAATAATAAGAATAGTTTATTAAAATACTTAGAAGAATTAGAATAGTTTATTAAGGAACTTAAGATAATTAGAATAAGTTATTAAGATATCTAGAATAACTAATATAGATTTAATTTTTTCGAAGAACTTAAAGTATTTAGAATAGTTTTTCTAGGTAGTTAGAATAATTAGAATAATTTATTAAGGGATTTAAAGTAAGTAGAATAATTTTAGAAGAGAGTTAAAAAAGTAGAAAAGTTTAGAAAAAGAGTTAGAGAAATAAGTAAATTTATTTTACTTAGTATAAAGTAGGAATTAGAAGTATAAATATAAGTATAAAAGCCTTTATTATTAAGCGAAATCGATAAAGTAAGTAGAATAATTTATTAAGTAGTAGTAGTAGTAATAGTAGTAGTAATAGTAGTAGTATATTTATACTAGGCGAATTACTAGGTCTTTTATAAAAAGCTAGGTCTTTTATAACCTTCTAAGAAATATAAGAGTATACTAACTTATAAATTTTTAGAGAGATAGAATTATTTACTTTTAAGTAAGAAAAAACATATATATTTTAGTTACTCTATATAAAAGAGAACTAATAAAATCCTTTATTACTTATATAAATAGTATATATAAGAATACTTAAAGTATACTCTAACTTATAAAGCTATACTAAGCTTATAATAAATTTAAAACTTTTATAACTATAATATAAATAAAGTAAAGTAATATACTATTATATTTTTAGAATAAGTATATAATAGTTATAGTAAAAGTTATATAATTTAGAAGTTATTACTTGCTAATTACTACCTTTAAAGTATAATAAGGCTAGATAGACTCGTAGGCTTACCTTTACCCTTTTGTTATATCTAATAGTTTCTTTATAAGTTTATTTAATTTATATATTATTTAATTATTTAATTATTAATAAATAGTTTTAATAATACGATTATAAACTTACCTTACTAGCTATACTAGCTTATATAATTTCGCCGGCTTTAAATTAGATATTTTAGCTAAGGTTTTATACTTTAATAATAATAAGTCATTTAATTAAAAGTTAAATACTAAGGAAAAAGAGCCTAAAGATAGCGGATTATATACTAAGACCCTAAGTAATATCTACTAATACCTCTAGTACTTTACTAAACTCCTCGGTTATACTCCTTTAGCTTCTAGTCTATACTTCGCTAGCTATAAATAGCGTAATATTATAGTAAGAATACTAAAATATAGCCTAGGTACTTGGAAAACTTATATTTAATTTATATATATTTTAAATATAATTCTAGCTAGATCTAGGTATAAGAGTAGTAGCTTTAGATATAGCTCTTAATAGAGCTAGGGTATAGCTATACGCCTTATATAAAGCTCGGATATGTGACGGTTATGGTCACGAGGGTTGGATGTCACATGCTCGCTCGGCGAGGCGCGCTAGTACTAGCGCGCACGACCTGTATTTAGTTCCCAGCTCTCTCGAGCTCTCCTTCTCTCCTCATCTATTGTCCTAAGAATAGAGTGTTGTTTGTTCCGACTGTCCAGAAGCACGTCTGTCACATTACAATAGATCCTCTAGAGAGCCCTAGAGTATTCCCAGGTCTTTTTTCGGACAGTAGTTACGAGAGCCTGGCTCTAGGTCTCGAACAACACTGGTCCACCTTACGGTAGCGCTTGCGAGCGTGCTACTCCCCTCATGTCCATGTCCACGTTTACGCCCTTAGGGTATTGTCGACAGTTCCACGATTGTGCTATACGTGTCCGTGTTAAACGACAGTTCTATAGTGCGTTGTGCGTGTCGTACGTTACTCTGAGTTCACGATTCCACGATTCTCTTGTGCGCAAGAGCCCTACACGATACAAGAACCCTACACTTCTACAACACGACGAAACCT
>UNPT01000698.1:0-15656 GCA_900536445.1 Hymenoscyphus occultus
AAGCTTGATTCTTGTGCTAATAAGATAGCTACGAAGGTCAGAGGGCGATCGAAGCTTGCCACCGAATTTGACAGGATCGGGATATGCCGGGGAACGCGCAACGTAGGCTTGTTGTTGTTGTGAGGTATTCACTAGTAGGGGTGTAGGAGCAACTGGAGCTGTTTGAGCAGCAGTTCGAAGCTCACTGTTCTGTTTCTGGAGTGCGACGAATCGATTGTAGAGTTGCGTATACTCATTCTGGAGTTTCTGGGTGTCTTCCTTTGCTTCCTCTTCGTCTCGAAGGGCCTCTGCATATGCTTGTCTAGATGTTTCCAAACCCTCGACGATGCCCTTGAATATTTGTTGGAATGCTTGAGGGTTTCGGGTCGCGGCTTGGGAGAGTGTCTGCGGGTCGTTACGGTGATAGTAAAGGTCATTAGCGTCAAAGTGTTCCAGTTGAGGTTGAGGGTCTAGTGGATTGTTCCAAGGTGCGAATCCGCCAGGTGGTTGTGGATTTTGGTCTCCAGCCCAGCCCTCGAAGCCTGTGCCAAAAGCTTGGTTAGCCATAATAGAATACGACGACTATGTCGATCGTATTAGTTCGTAAAAGGCGGACAATATGTCAGGGTGGGGTATTGATTAGATTGTCCGCAAGGAGAGAAGGAGGGAACTCCTCGCGGTGGAACTAACTAAATAGCTACGGAATGCCGAATACCCCTATTCACTCAAGCGAATCCATTCACTATAAAACTCGAAATCGAACCTTCACACTTAGCCTTCTCTAACTTAGGACAGGGAGTCTTTAAGTTATGGTTAGGAGAATTATAATAAAAGCACAAGCTATACTTTATTTGATATTCCTTCCGAGCCTTCTTCTCCTCTAACGTAACCGCGCGCTTCTTGTCTTCGATATCCTTCTTGGTCTAAACTACCTTGCCACTAATCTTTAGAGCGTCTAAATCCATAGGATCACAACCAGAGTCCGCCGTAGAAACAGGAGCCGAAGTAGGCGGAGGACTAATAGGTTGTAGAGGACTACTAGCAGACTTCTTATAAAGAAAATTCTCACTAAAAACGCGGCGGCAGACATGGTCGGCATCTTGTACAAGGGTAGCTAGATTCGTAAGAGGGAGTTTGTTGTTATAGAGAGGGTTCTGCAAGACGCGATCAGCGACCCTAGAATCTAGAGCATTTTGTAAGAGGGTGTAAGCTTCGTATCCTTAAGAGTTTGATACTATACAGAGGGATAAGAAGTTGGCAAGGAACTTGTTAGTTCTTGTGTTGTCTTGTTAAAGTTTACAGAGCTTGTTAAAGGTATTACTACGTAAATAGGGATTACTAAAGGTATTGCTCAAGGTAGTAAAGATATCGTTAACAGATTGTAAAGCCGGACTGTACTCTCTAAGTTCGTTAATATAAGGGTTAATATACTTGCGTACTTCGCCTTCTAAAGTGCTCAAAACGTAGTTCATACGGTCAGTCTCATTAGTCTACTAATCCCGATTCTGCTGAAGCTTGATTCTTGTACTAATAAGATAGCTACGAAGGTCAAAGGGCGATCGAAGCTTGCTACCGAATTTGATAGGATCGGGATATGCCGGGGAACGCGCTACGTAGACTTATTGTTGTTATAAGGTATTTACTAGTAGGGGTGTAGGAGCAACTAGAGCTGTTTAAGTAGTAGTTCGAAGCTCACTGTTCTATTTCTAGAGTACGACGAATCGATTGTAGAGTTACGTATACTTATTCTAGAGTTTCTAGGTGTCTTCCTTTACTTCCTCTTCGTCTCGAAGGGCCTCTGCATATACTTGTCTAGATGTTTCCAAACCCTCGACGATGCCCTTGAATATTTGTTAGAATACTTAAGGGTTTCGGGTCGCGGCTTAGGAGAGTGTCTACGGGTCGTTACGGTAATAGTAAAGGTTATTAGCGTCAAAGTGTTCTAGTTGAGGTTAAGGGTCTAGTAGATTGTTCCAAGGTACAAATCCGCCAGGTGGTTATAGATTTTGGTCTCCAGCCTAGCCCTCGAAGCCTGTGCCAAAAGCTTAGTTAGCTATAATAGAATACGACGACTATGTCGATCGTATTAGTTCGTAAAAGGCGGACAATATGTTAGGGTAGGGTATTGATTAGATTATCCGCAAGGAGAGAAGGAGAGAACTCCTCGCGGTGGAACTAACTAAATAGCTACGGAATACCGAATACCCCTATTCACTCAAGCGAATCCATTCACTATAAAACTCGAAATCGAACCTTCACAAAATATAAGTAGAACACTAGAAAGACATTTTGGGAATTCTGAACAATTAGCGGGTACGCAGCTTATGTAACTAATGGAGATTACTAAGAAAGCTTAATATAAACTAACCGAAGCCAAGGTTATCAATTATATATATATATATATACATAGCCGCAAGATAAATTGTTAAAAGGAGGATACAGGGCACTAAGTCCAGGTATCTTTTTCAGACCACGTATTTTATTCACGAATACTTAGAATTCTCTCGAAATTTATCTTAATCCGCGGCTTTACAGTAGAATAATAAGAGAAATACACCACTTACTATAATATTCTATAGATTAAAACCTATATATATTACTAGAATACCTCTATACTAGTAACATACTTCTCAAAGCAAAAGAGTCCAACAAAAAGGTCATTGGGTAACGTGACAGGTGAATCTAACACTAATAAACACCTACGAACTCTTACCTACGCTCTATACGCAACAGCAGCGAAATTAGGTTTATACTCTTTTTTAGGTTTCAGACTTCTTTTGGTTAGAAATCTGAATTAATTACGTTCTGTAATAGGTGAATAACTTTTAGACAATGTAAACGGAAACGACAGTAACAACCGAAAATGGGCGCGACAGTAAGAGGAAAAACGACAGTGAAGAGATAACAACAATAGGAGGGGAATAATACGAAAGATAACATGACAGCGAAAGAGATAACGACAATAAGAGGGGAATAACACAAAAGAGGAAATGACAGTAAAAGAGAAAACGACAGTAAGTGTTCTATAAATTAGTATTCACTTTAGTAAATACACTTATAGGTAATTAATACCTATCTATAGTAAATAAATTATTTATAGTATCTTACCTCTATAAGAGAAAAGGCAAGAAACTAAAAGAAAACAACTATCCTAAATGTGACGGTTATGGTCACGAGGGTTGGATGTCACATGCTCGCTCGGCGAGGCGCGCTAGTACTAGCGCGCACGACCTGTATTTAGTTCCCAGCTCTGTCGAGCTCTCCTTCTCTCCTCATCTATTGTCCTAAGAATAGAGTGTTGTTTGTTCCGACTGTCCAGAAGCACATCTGTCACACTAAATCCCTTTGTAAACTCACTTATAATAAGCGAATACTACACATCCTCCCTCAGCCCCTACGCGCTACTAAGCCCCCTTCAAACCCATAAAACCATCTTACCTTATCTTACTAAACCTTAATTTACCCTTCCCCTTCTCCCCCTCCCTCTCCCCTCCCCTACTCTTCCCCTACCCCCAAAACGCATAATATAATCCCTCCCCTCCCCACACCCATAATAAAAGACGCAAATCAAAATACAGCATTCCATCAAAAACGAAGACAAAACGAGGCGCATAAGCAAGGTTCCCGTCATATGTTTGATGTCTGAAGTGCTTAAAATGTTCCGGCCGTAAGACTTACTGTAGACCACCTTAAGATTTGAATTAAAGCCAAAGCCCCCACTTGTGCGAATCGAAAGAGACGTCACTTCATCTTTAATTTCCCAGTATAAGTATTTCCAATGAACTCGCAGCTAAACAGGAACCAATAGAAAGAAACAGGGCATCCCTTCAAAAAGTCGTTCAGACATCGTCTTGAACACGCCAAGCCCAGCCTTCTAGTGGCTTGACGGTTGGAAAGAATATCCAGGCCAATTGTCCCATTCTGGTGCATTCATATTGTCAAATCATTATTTGAGTACCTATTGCGCTTATTCTACAGAGCGCCTAGGCAGGTAGGTCCTAGATTCCTACCACCAGGTGTCAGAATAGAATTCCGTGCGCAGCCTAGGATTTTGGCTGAAACACACACCAAAAACATGCCACTTTCCTAAATCATAATAAATCAAGGAAGATTCCAAAGAGTCTATAATTAAAAGTCTGGGTACAGTCATACAAAAGCTTGAAATTATAATCTTTGGAATCTCAATAAGTACTATATCTCTATGGGAGTATGCTATAAAACCAGTAAATCTAGTATTGAATTTACTCACTAGGGTAAAACTTCTTACTAGAATATCTCTTGGAACAATATGTTTTCGAGGAACCTTTTAGATAGGCACTTCTTCTATATACTTTAGAGAGTTAATATAGGAGATATTACGTATATTTTCAATATTAATTTGTAGAGTTATAGGGTTATGAACACGCTGTTTTTGGTATGTTTTCGGCTGGAATCCTGGGCTGCGCACAGAATTCCAACAGCCTTTGGTGCTACGGAAGGAATAGCTTCTCATCCTACCTAATCAATAGAAGGGGCTCTTAGGCATAATCCTTCCTCGTTGTTGAGGCCTGAGGCTCTGGTTAGTCAGAAATTAGAATAATAGATTCCTCATGCGAATGCGGTGTATGAAATGAAGATGGAACAAGATACTCGGATCCTTCTCCTTCTAGGTTCGGGGCTATAGGTAAGTATCAGCCCTACGGCCGGTCGGATCTCTATTGTCCCTTCACCGGGAAGATTCCAAGATTCTCATTGGCTGTGCCAGAAAACTGGGTTGCGCGGTTAGACAACTGCGCCTCCTGACAGGCTTCGGCCGTAAGCTAAACCCCTGGCTTAATTCGACCTACGGACGTATATGGGGAAGATCCTAAATTTTGGGATTGACGACGGGTCTATCCTACCGATGGGATCAGTGTAGGCTTGGGATATAAGAGGAGGGGTACCTACCTTTGGGGTATGTTAATTATTGCAACTCATTCAAGTAGTTATCTACAAGATTCTCATATTTTGCAAGCTATTGATTTCCATCTCAACTTCAGTTCAGATAACAAGACCCTCCAGTCCATATACAAATTTCACACTCCAAACAAAAACCCATCCAGAATACACAACTCCACCTCCAAAAGAAAACATGTCAACCCGCTGCCCCAAAACCCTCCTCAGCTCCAAAGAGAACCCCAAGGAAACCGGAACGCCCATAAGAAAAGTTCTCATCTCCGCCTACGGAGACGAATCCAACGTCTCCGTAATCGACGCCCTCCTCCCGCAACCCTCCAAAAACGAAGTCCAAGTCAAGGTCCTCTACTCAGGCTTCAGCGGCTCCGACATCAACATGCGAAAAGGGCAATACCCACTCCAAAGATCTGCACCCCTAACCCCAGGATACTGTCTCGTGGGCCACGTTTCCGCGCTCCCAGACTCCTCCAGCAACAATTCAAAGTTCAAAATCGGTGATGCGGTGACTTGTTTATCCATCTATGATGCGGAAGCAACATATGTCAACCTCCCCGAAAAATACCTCATCCCCGTCCCGGGAAATGTCCCCCTCGAAGCGGCGACGGCGTTGATACTAGACTGGAACACCGCCTACGGGATGGTCCACCGTGCCGCAAACGTGCAAAAAGGTCAAAAGGTCTTCATCCACGGCCTATCCGGCGCAGTCGGTTGGGCGGTGGGAGTCCTTTGTTCGCTCCGCGGTGCGCAGATCTTTGGCACCGCATCGTCCAAGAACCATGCTGCCATCACGACCGGACTCCCAGCTGCAACACCATTCACGTACGAGAATAAAGATTGGATCCAAGCGATAAAAAACGCCGGAGGCGCAGACGCCGTCTTCGACCCCCTAGGTTTCGAGTCGTGGGATGAATCCTACGACATCCTCTCCCCCACGGGTATGTTGATCGGCTACGGGGGGAACATGAATAACTTCTCGGATGGGCAGACGCGCAGCCAGGTACCTAGTATGACGAAGTTGTTTGCGAGGAATTATTTGAAGTTTTGGGAGGGCAGACGAGCGGTGTTCTATCATATCTCACGGGATGATAAGTATTTCGTTGAGGATTTGGAGGCCTTGTTTGCGCTTTGTGGGAGTGGGAGGGTGGGTGTGACGATTAAACAGGTCTTTGGGATGCGGGATACCGAGGAGATTCGGGAGGCGCATAGGTGTTGGGGGAAGGGGAGTGGGGTGGGGAGTCTGTTGTTGAGGGTTAGTTAGTCGAATTGTGGGATGATGATTTTTGTTTTTAATGATGTAACGGGGGTGGAATGGCAGGTTTTAGGATATATAGGTACTGTAGATACCTAACTATAGGAAAGAGGCTTCGTTATTATTCTACATACAACATAAGAAGCTATTATATTAAAAGCCTGATAAACACACGCTAATTCTCCAAGCCCATTCTATTGTATTCGACTAACAATATCCATGTGAAAAATCAAAATAGCAGAGTATCCTTTCAAGTAAGCGTGACTTAAGCCAAGCTATCTTATTCTTCTAACTAAATTAGACGAGTCCAAGAATTCCCTGAAATGCCTAGAATAATCGAAGGAGCCGTCATCAAGTATTTAAGGATGTGATCATGTGAATAACGATTCCAAACCAACTTACCAAGTTACTCCAAGACAAAAGCAAACTCAAAATGAATTACAAAGAAATTACTACTTTTCTTGTCTACCGGGAGGATGGTATCCCGACTACCTTGTAGGGATGTATCAACCACGTCCTGATCTATAAGATTACAAGACTTTAGGTAATCTTACATTTAAAAAGAATTGATTTATAAACACGTTACGTTCATCAAAAACTAGTATGTTGAAACAAAGCATTTGGGATTGCAATATGAGTAACCTCAAATCAACCTCATCTCAGATCTTGAAAGCTAGCAAAATCCATCACTACTTTTCCCGGCATGATGATATTCCCCCACCATCTCGATCCCATAGAAAGCAACGCCAATAAAAGCCCCATAGTGTGATGCATCTCCCATCTGCAAAACGAGATCACATCTTCCACCCCTGGCGAAATGAAGAGCCCAAGTTTCTTAATCATACACTAAATATTTCAAAGCCCTTGCTCAAATCCACGCATCGATACTCTCCTCGTTTGAAGAAAAGTACTGTATATCATCACTTCCACACCACCACATGACTGACATGTGACGCTTTACCAACCATTCTTCCTCTGATTTGCCTTCTTACTGGTAGGTCCACAGCCATCGGCCCAACTACCAACTGACATCGTGGTGTCATTTTGCCAGGGTTTATCTCTACCACTTTGAGCAGCAGACATATCACCCCAAGGAGCAGGGTTGGCTGGAGCACCCCAAGAATTGTCATTATTCGGGCTATTGGGAGGGTTGCTATTGCCAGGGTTGTTCCATCCGCCACCAGACGAGTTATTATTATTGTTATTGGACATTCGTGAAGTTCTACCTCCTCCAGAATCATTGTTGTTTCCGCTTGAATTGAGATTGTTGAAGTCCCATGAACCGCCGCCTCCATTTGTGTCCCATCCACCACCAGACGAGTTATTGTTGTTGTTGTTGGACATGCGTGAGGTTCTGCCTCCGCCAAATGAATTGTTATTTCCGCCTGAATTGTTGTTAGTGTTCCACGAATCGCCGCCCCCATTTGTGTCCCATCCGCCTCCACCCGATGAATTGTTGTTTGATGAATCATTCCAACTGCTTCCTCCAGAGGTATTGTTATTCTGATTGTTATTAGAATTTCCTGAGATTCTGCCTCCGCCAGATGAATTGTGATTTCCGCTGGAATTGTTATTGTTATTAGAATTCCATGAATCGCCACCTCCATTTGTGTCCCGTCCGCCTCCACCCGATGAGTTGTTGTTATTGTTATTTGATGAATTATTCCAGCTGCCTCCGGAGTTATTATTAGACGAATCATTGTTCCACGAATCTCCAGAGTTATTTTGGTTGTTGTTGGAAGAACCATTGTTCCACGAACCTCCAGAGTTATTTTGGTGGTTGTTGTTAGAAGAACCATTATTCCATGAACCTCCAGAGTTGTTTTGATTATTGTTGTTGTTGTTGGAAGAATCATTATTCCATGAACCTCCAGAGTTATTTTGGTTATTTTTGTTGGAAGAATCATTATTCCACGAACATCCAGAGTTGTTTTGGTTATTTTTGTTGGAAGAATCATTATTCCATGAATCTCCCCCAGAGTTGTTATGGTTGTTGCTTGACGAATTGTTCCACGAGTCCCCAGAGTTGTTATTTGACGAATTATTGTTGTCCCAATTTCCCCCTCCACCAGAGTTATTATTATTGCCCGAGTCGTTGTTCCAAGAATCACCTCCAGAATTATTTCCACCAGAATCCCATCCGCCTCCACCAGAAGATTTATTGTTGCCCGAGTCATTGGCCCACGAATCACCTCCAGAATTGTTTTCATTCGAATTCCATCCGCCTCCACCAGACGAATTGTTATTGGCATTTGAGTCCCATCCACCTCCACCAGATGAACTATTGTTATTGCCCGAGTCATTGCTCCATGAATTTCCGCTGTTGTTATTGTTTCCAGAGTTTTCAATGGCATTTGAGTCCCATCCACCACCTCCAGAGGAGTTGTTATTATTATTGTTGGAAGAGTTGTTATTCCCGGCAGGTCTGGAGTGAGAAGACTTGGTCGTATGAGGAGTTCTACCAGCATTGCTTCTGTTCGAACATTGGTTATTTCCACCGTGTTGAGAACAATTATTGTTATTATTTCCACCATCTGGCTGTGAGCAGTTATTGTTGCTAAAGTTTCCTCCTCCATAGTTGCTTTGGTTGCCTCCGCAGTTATTTGTATTGTTTTTCTGAGGCGAATTAGGCTTTGATTGGTTGTTGTGCCACATATTATCTGCTTCAGATGGTGTCAACTCAACCCATCCGCTATCCTCCGCCACGACGGGAGATGAATGCTTCGGATGAGGTGTGGGGTTTCGATTGCCACTTCCACTGCTAAAGTTCCGATTTTGGTTGTTACCGCCACTGGTATTTCGACTCTGGTTGTTTCCGCCGTTGAAATGGACACCTCGAGTGCTCATCGCAGGGCTATGATGACGAGATAGTGGATGTGGAGTTGGTATATGAGGGGGTCCACCAGGAATTTGAAGGGGTGCCTCAGTCATGAATTGACCCGCATGGTGAGGATAAGTGCCAAGAGGCATATGCTGATGTGGAAGAAGATTGTTGTATGGATTACCATAATTGGGTCCGTGATAAATTCTTAGCTTGTTCGTCTTGGAACAATAGAAGGCATTGGGTCGAGGGTCGTTTGGAGTCTCGATGACATCCTCACGTATGATGACCTCAGCTCTTGCAGCCTGAATGACTTGCGGATGTTGATTGAAGGAAGTCATCGCATGAGCGAGGTCGTCGCGTGAAATTCTTACGCGCTTGCTGTTCGAAACTTGTGTGGTCTCGTGTTGAATGTCGCAAGATGAACAGTAGGTAGATTGATGAGATTCTGTTGGAGAATGAGACGATATGAATTGAGGAGGTGCGTCGTTTTGCGACGAACTTTTATTGCCTTGCGATGGTGTGACGTCGTAGTCGAGGTTTTGATTCACCACAGGTTGTTGACAGTGTTGACAATCGCACGATCTCTGGAATTGCTGGAGATTGGCGCCTCTTTGGTCGGCTTTGCACTGATCTTGGTCTTGGAGTTCACTTTGATGATTGCCTTGTTGTCGTTGGAATTGTGGGTGGTGGTGAAAACAGCAAACATTATCGTCCTCGTCGGGATTCGGTATTTGAAAGCGAGTTCGCTTCTCTTGACTATATCTACTCCGACCGCCTTTGGAATTCTGCCAAGCAGGCGGCTTGCTTCCAGTATTATGTAAGGTATTCTCTCTTGTGATAAACATAACGCATCGATTTTCTTCGACTACAACACTTTCGTTGTCGTCTTTGTCTCGCTTCAGACAGGATTTCAGCCGAGATTCGCCATCATCAAATGCCACAGATTTGAATGCTTTTCTTCCTCCCGCAGGAACTTCTTTCTTTTTTGAAGGTGGTGGGTATCTGTCAGAGCCTCTTTTTGCAATCTTTATCCTCAATTGTGAGCACAATTCGTCTGTAGAAGCCTCTGCAGATGATTCAAACTCAGATCCCGAATATTCTACAGTAACCAGCTGCTTCCGAGGGGGTGGTTTCTTCTCACATTGAGTGTGCTGAGAACTTTTCTGGGTCTTGTTTTGATTCTCTTTATTTTGCTTCTTCTCATTCGGCTTGGTCACCTCTGAGTTCTTTTCCTCGACTGTTGCTGCTGTGGGGTTGGTCTCAGGGGTGACAGGTACCGGATGTGTCACTGGCTTTGGATCCGGCGGAGGAGGTGGCTTAGGCGAAGCATCCAGCTCTGGCAAAGAAGCCTGAGTAGAGGCTGGACTGGGTGAGCGGAATATTTTGGTTTTCCAATTTTCTAGGGACTTGGGATGCACCACCCGTAGGGGCATCCTCGCAGCTCCAAGTTTTAACCATAAATCGCTTAATGGCGTAGTATCAAGAGGATGATTCTGTTGAAAGTTGTGCATATCTGTAAAGATAAAAATTACCCGATTAGTTGCTACGTAGTATGGAGAATGTAAGTGCTGATAGCTTACAATATGAAAACCACGTATACACTACACTTCAGATCAAGAATGAATCATAACCTCACAAAGGTCTGATGACTAAATCTCTCGACGGATCAGGTGGTATACTCTCTGAATCCACTTGTTAGCGAATGTCACTGTAGTGAAACGCGTGGCATACCTATGAGTACAAGAACAGTTTATCGACGAATCACCTTTCGTCCCAAAGCTTGGATAATAAGTAATAAACAAAAGACGGAGTGACACAGTAGAATCAGGTATTGTATATCTTCTAAGTGCTGTGTCAGTACATGATCATTAATCAGAAGATGCTTTCAGCGCAGATTCTGATGAACTTGCCAGGATTTCTGACTCCTCTCACCCCCCTCATCTAGCCGCGATGGCCGTTGGAAAGAAATAGGGGAATCGAATAAGCGCCGCAGAGATTTGAGTAGTTTCGCTTGTCAAAGGCGGCAGATGTCACACACACAATCAGGAGAAGCAAGGCGCGTGGAGAGCGTCTTGTGGAATCGGAAGATACGCAGTCAAATTGGGTCAGGAAAACGCGTTGAATTGATCACTCATTAAAGCCCATATAAACTTCCACAAACCAGTTCAAGGAGCGTTGAAAAGAAAAGTTGCGTAGAGGGATGGGAATATTGGATGGATTTTGTTTCTTGAGAAGTCTAGAGAACGGAAGAGAGACTGGCGGGGGAAAGCGGGTGAGGTGCTGGCGAGGAAGGAGGGCGAGGGCGATGAGGCCGGATCGCTCCTTCCCAAATTGCCGAATCCGGCGAAATGATGCCTCACGACGTCCCATCAGACTTCAGACGCCAGCACACATCTGCCGTAACTACCTATATCCACCCAGCCCGGTATGGAAAATAAAAGGGACAACCAAGAAAGTAGATACATGGTACATGGTAGAACTATTGAATTTCTTCAGTAACCACCGGAAATTTGTAGGAAAAGCAAAAACATGAAATACACTGCCTAAAGAGACAAGAGACGAACAGACTTGTGAAAAACGATGCCAGCCAAAGAGTGCTAGACTGTAGACGGCATATCTCACTTACATGACCTTCTTCCACTCAGCACGTTGATCATAAAAGATACCTAGTACTTATGCTAAACGTGAATTGGTCAGAACCATCATTTCTAGCTCAATACCAACACCGGTATTATGGTATAAACTGAATACCCAGAAAATGTGACAAGCCTTCTAGAAGTCTTACAGTCTCCTCCAAACCCAGAAGCCGAGTGATCGTGTCTGATCCTAGTTTGGATGACCTGGTGCAAGTATATAGGCACCGCCATTTTAAGTCGCCACAGATCAATTTCCAGAAGAAAATTCCCCACGGATATCCAAGATCCGATGCCAACCTTAGAGTAGATGTACCTCAGTAGTAGATAGTGGCCAAATTTGAGGATAATGTTCTCATGGAATGAACCCTGGATTGCCCTGCAATATATTCCACCTGTAAGATCAGTTCTCGACTTGATCTTTATATAATCCCATCCGTATGTGCCATATCAAATCCATAAAATTCCCTCAAAGCTTCGCTCGCTCTCGTAACTCGTGCTGTCCCCAATTCCGACTTACCACAGTCCCCCTCCAATAACTCCACAAGCCCACCATCCCAGCAAGCGGCGGACAAAGTAACAACAACCAAGCCCACCATCTCGGACTCGTCCCCTTCAACTGCAACATCACCTTATCAAGCTCTTTCTTTAATTCTTCTTTCCCCTCATCATTCCACACCACGACCCCCCTTCCCGCCTCCTTCCCCATAAACTCCGCCCTCCTAGCCTTTTCCCTCACGTCCCCTTGACTCCTAACCCTATTCTCCGCATCTTCCTGCGTCAAATGCGCATCTCTTTCTCTTAACCTACGCATCTGTATCGCCGGATCGCTCACAGCAACCACCAAGACCTCCCCACAGATAACATCAAGACCACTCTCAAACAGCAGCGGAACATCAAGTACCACCGCCCAACAGCCCTTCAAATAGCACCGGAGAAGCGCTTTATACATCGCCATCCTCACGGCCGGATGCACAATCCCATTCAGCACCTTCCGATCCCGCACTCTCTCCTCGCTATCCCCAAAGACCCTCCTCCCCAGCGCGGGACGATTCAACGGCGAGCCATGCGGGAACTTCGCGACATCGTATTCCGAAGGTTGGAGTAAGAGATCCGGGGTCGTGGAGAGGAAGTGTTTGAGGATTGCGTTGTAGCCTGGCGTGCCGGGCTCGACAACTTGCCGCGCAAGGATGTCGGCGTCGATTATGGGTAGGGAGTAGGGGGGTGAGGAGAGGATGGAGGAGACGGTTGATTTTCCGGTTGCGATAGATCCGGTGAGGCCTAGGAGGAGCATGGTGGGTGGATTTGTGGTGTTGAGATGGATGGGGGTTGGAGAGGTGTTGGAAGGACCTGGAGCTTTGGAGGGAGCTGGACTGGGAGCTGTTGAGGGGCCGGCGGGTGAGGTGGTGCAGGTGGTTTCAGCGTCATTTTGGTGGGGGTGGGGGTGGGGATTGCCGAGGTTCAGTTAAGGGCGCTTCGCTTGCTTGGCTACTCGTACGCCCGGGATACTAGCCCACCCTAGCTTAACTACCCACTTAAATATGATATAAATTATTAAAAAATTAATAAAATACTACTAAAACTACTACTTTTTAATAACAAAATTTATTATATTATAGGTCTTAAGTTTATTAATATTATTTATATTGTCACGGAGTTGGAGGAACTAGGGTCGGATCACGTGTAGCACGTCACGTGCGTGCTACGAGGAATCCTGTATATAAGCTCTTGTTCCTCTGGAACTCTCTTCCCTCCTTAGTTGTTCGCTCTTTATAGCAGTGTTCGGTTTGACTCAGTATTCATTACAGCAAGCAGTGGTTCACTCCACACGTTCACATATATATACTAAGCCTAAAATTAAAGCTATTTCTACTAATAATATCTTAGTTTATTTTTATAACTTCTAAGGGAGTAATAAATATTCTACCTTTTAATAATATATTATCCTCTACCCTACTTATAGTAATACTATTAATAGAATAAGTATTACTCTTATTAATTTAGTAACTTCTGAGAATATATTTAGTTAAAAACCTAGTATAAATATATTTTATAACGTGGTTTACCACCGAGCGACGCATATCACCGAGCGACGCACTTTTCCCTACCCTACTACTTATAAACTTCAAGACGCGTTTTTTCAACCATTTATTATGGAAATTCAAACCTAAGAAGCGCGAATCATTCTAGCTATCGAGGCTATTCGAACGTCTAAAAAGCTAAGTAAACGCTCTACAGCAGAGATCTACAAGGTCCCTGAAGCAACACTTCGACATAGAATAGCTGGCCGAACCTATCGCCCTGAAATTAAAGCTAATTGTTACAAATTGAACAACTTAGAGGAGGACACAATCGTTTAATATATACTTAATCTAGATTCGAGAGGATTTGCGCCCCGCCTAACTAGTATTAAAGATATAGCGAATCTCCTACTCAAATCCCGAGCGGCACTACGCGTCGGGAAGAACTGGGCATATCGATTTATTCAACAACGACCAGAGTTAAAGACGCGTTTTAATCGCGTTTACGACTTCCAAAGAGCCTTATACGAAGATCCGGAGCTTATTAGCGCATAGTATCGACTAGTTAAGAATATACGGGCGAAATATGGTATTATGGACTCCGATCTCTACAACTTTGACAAGACAGGCTTTATAATAGGTATAATCTCCCTAGCAATAGTTGTAACTCGCGTAGATCGACGTAGCAGAGGCAAGGCAATTCAGCCAGGCAATCGGGAATGGGCGACAGCAATTATTTGTGTTAATAGCGAAGGTTAGAGTGTCCCTCTGTTTTTAGTAGTTCAAGGGAAGAATCATCTTGCAAGTTAGTATACTAAGGGCGGCCTCTTACACGACTAGGTTATTAAACCTATAAGTAACGGATGGACAAATAATAAGACAGGTCTAGAATAGCTTAAGCACTTCGACAAGCATACTTCTACTCGAGCAAAGGGTCTATATCGAATGCTTGTCCTTGATAGACATGAGAGTTACGAGTCGGCCGAATTCTAAGAGTACTACAAGGTATATAATATCATTACTCTCTGTTTACCTCCTTATTCCTCTCATTTGACCTAGCCACTCGATGTTAGGTGTTTTAGTGTCTTAAAACGGGTATATAGTCGAGAAATTGAGACTTTTATTAAAGCTCATATTAACCATATTACAAAGGTCGAGTTCTTTCTCGCCTTTAAAGTAGCCTATTCAGCCTCTATAACAGCTTAGAATGGCCAAGCTGGATTCCGTGGAGCTGGCTTAGTGCCTTTTAACCCGTAAGCTATTCTTTCAAAGCTTAATATAAGGTTACGGACTCTAATACCTACTATCACCCCCTCTGCCGATATCAACCTTTGGGTCTTATAGACTCCTTACAACCCAACTAATACTCTTTTACAGACGACATTAGTTAAGAATCGGATTACATGTCATCAAGGAAGCTCGCTAACCCCTATTTTCCAGACAGTAGCTACATTAGCTAAGGGTACGGAGCTATTAGCTCATGAGATAACTTTATTGTCAGCCGAAGTCCGTGTGACGACACGTACGATATGTTGCCCGTGGGCGTCCAAGGTGTAGGTTATGGAATCGTAGAACTGTCTATTCGAAGATTCTAAGCTGAGGAGAAGAGGAGAGCTCGAGAGAGCTCGAGTTTAAGTACATGGTGTAGGTCGCTGAGCGACGCCACGTGATACAAGTGGCACGTGATGGTCAGGACCGTCACATTACCCCCCCCTTTGAAAAAAAGCTTGCCCTCAAGCTTGTAGGCATCTCTGTATTGTCGTCCAATTCTTCATACGAATCCAATCCATCCTCCCAAGCCTTAATCCATTCCTGTAGTCGACGCGGGGGTCCTGGCTCTGTAGGATATTGCAAGTGGAAGCTTCTAAGTTTGTGTAGCGAGTACTTAAAGTCTGATGCCGGGTACCATTCTGGGTCCTCGTCATGCCCCACCCATTTAGCTCTATAATACAGTGTGTTTCTTGTCTTTTTTACTGCAATGAGCTGTTCTACTTCCCACTCCTCGTCGTCTGTGA
>UNPT01000743.1:0-12560 GCA_900536445.1 Hymenoscyphus occultus
AGCCCCTGTTTATCGAGTAGGTGATTTAGTACTATTAAGTACTAAAAATATCCTATCTACTTGTCCTATTCCTAAATTCGATACTAAGTTTATAGGACCTTTCCAAGTCCTTTAGAAGGTTAACTCGCATACGTACAAGCTAGACTTGCTAGTAGAACTCGAAGTAATCCATCTAGTCTTCTATACTAATTTGTTAAGGCCAACTGTGGGTACTCTACTACCTAGGTAGCACAATCTACTAGCTATGCTAGTAGCGCTCGATAATAGTGGTTAGGAATTATAGGCAGTTGACAGAATTATCGATTCTCGGCGTCAAGATAGTCAATTTGAGTATTTAGTCTAGTAGAGAGGTTACAAGGAGACCACGTAGGAGCCCCTTGCGAATGTCTTTACAGGCTCTATATCTCGTACCCTGTTCCATCGCTCTTTCCCTGATAAGTTACGACCTACGTCTGAGGAATTGTAAGCTACTCGCGCTACTTCGGTACAGAAGGGTTCTAGGATAAGGGGGGGCCTTATATAAAGGTTCGATTTCGAGTTTTATAGTAAATGGATTCGCTTAAGTGAATAGGAGTATTCGGTATTCCGTAGCTATTTAGTTAGTTCCACCGCGAGGAGTTCTCTCCTTCTCTCCTTGCGGACAATCTAATCAATACCCCACCCTGACACTCTATCTCTACTTACCTTCTATCTATAAGTAACCTAGTATAATACGAGCCTTTCTTCGAGTTTCTAATCTTTATCTTATATACTATCTAATTGTTTAATATAATCGTAGTTATTCTAAGGTTTTGAGTAGCTTTATATTAAGAGATAGGAAAAGAATTACTAATTTTTACTCTCTTCTAAGTATATAAGATATAATATATTACTTAGAGTTTATACTTTCTAGTATAGGAAACTCGAACTCGAGAACGACTACTATAAAGGTTAGAAGAAGTATATAAAATTAAAAGGTAAATATAAGGTAAAAGAATATACTATATCTAGTTCTATTAGTATTAAAGTTCTAGATAAACTTACTATTACTTAACTAAAACTTCTTAAAGATAGATATTATAATAGACGTGCTTCTGGATAGTCGGAATAAATAATACTCTATTCTTAGAATAATAGATAAGGAGAGAAGGAGAGCTCGAGAGAGCTAGGAACTAAATACAGGTCGTGCGCGCTAGTACTAGCGCGCCTCGCCGAGCGAGCATGTAACATCTAACCCTCGTGACTATAACCGTCACAGATATAACCTAGCCCTTGTTTATACTACCTATCTAAAGTCTTTGAATATTATTATTTATTATAGAACTATTTAGCTAGGCTTATAAACGAGGACTAGGTTAAGTTAGATAATATAATAAAGGGTTAAACGTATTTTCTAAAGTAACTTAGCCTAGTTTAAGAGCGTTATTAGTTAAAGAAACTAAAGTTAAAAAGAATATAAAAACTAAAGTATTTATAAAGTAAAAAGAAGTAGTATATTAAAAGTAATTACTATTATATCTAATTAATCTAGCTCTTTTAATTTATTAATACTATTAGAGTAAAGTAGAAGTTATTATTATAATTTTAATAAGGTAGTATTTAAGGGGGTTTTAGGTAAAGGATTAAGGTAGAAGCTTCTAAAGAAGTTATAAATAAAGAATCTATATAATAATAATAAACTATTCTCTTATATAGAGATAAGACCTTTATATAAAAATATAAAGTAATTAGAATTATAAAGTTTATAAGATCTAGAACTTAGTCTTTCTACTCTTAAATTATATAATTATCTTTTTATATCTTAGTATTAATTATTAAGATAAACAAAAGTTAAATATTAAGATAAATATAAAGTTATTACTAATAATATCTCTACCCGGCTTTACTAGAACGAAAATTTAAGCTTTTAGTTTATTTTTTCTTATATATTAGTATATTTTACCTAGGATTTTTAGATACGATTAAGCTATATACTACTTAAGTAGAAATAAGAAGCTAAAAAGAAAAAACAAGGAGGTTATATAATCTTAGTATAAGAGTCTCTAGGGAACAAGGGAAAAATCTATATTAAGATAAGAGTATTATACTAGATTAAAGGTTATAAAAGTAATAATTATAGTAGAAGCGGTATAAAAGGGAGTAGTTAGTAGTAGAGACCTACTTTTTTTAGTTATTAGATATTACTTTCTATCTGGAGAGATAGTTTTTTAGACCTTTAAGCGAGAAAAAACGTGTATATTTTGGTCGCTTTATATAAAAGGATAATAACTCGGCTCTTTATCCCTTGTATAAGTCGTGTATATAGGAACACCAAAAGTATAATCCTACTCGCAAGGCCGTATCGAGCCTAAAACACATTTGAAACTTTCATAATTGAGACATAGATTAATTAGCTTCACGCACTATAATCCTATGTTTTTAGAATGCGCGTACGATTATTATAGCGGGAGCTATATAATTTAGAAGTTATCGCTCTCTGATTGCCACCTTTGAAGTGCGACTTAAGTGCCTTGTATCTACCAGGCATCTAGGCATCTACACAGGAACACCAAAACTACAACTACTACTCTCGCGCCTGTATCGAGCTAGAATCGTATTAAAAACATATATAAATCAGATATAATTATTCTAAGCATCTAGGCTATATTTTAGTGTTCTCGCTATACGTTTACGATATCTGTAGGTAGCAGAGTGTAGGGCTGAGAGCAAGATTACGTTATACCGAGGCCCTAGGCTGAGAGTATCCGAGGCAAGGCGCACAACCACGCCTTAGCTATACCCAGAGCAGTACCCAAAACCACCACTACTCTCGCGCCTGTATCGCACTAGAATAGTATTAAAAACACTTATTAATTAGATATAAATAACCTAAGTATTCCAGCTATATTCCGGTATTCTGTTTATGCTTTTACGATATCTGTAGCTAGCAGGGTGTGGACGTATATACGTTTACGACCGTGGATTTTGGTGGGGTGCTAGGGGTGTGTCGCTTAGAGCCGGGACACGTGATCCGCCTCGCAAGTACGTCTTTTAGTATTAAACTCTTAATTAAATAACTCATTATTATTAAAGTATAAAACCCTAACTAAGATATCTACTTTAGAGCCGGCGTGCTCGCAACCTAATTATTTAATAATAAATTAATTTATAATTAATAAATATATAAAAAAAATATATTTAATTAACTTATAAAGAAACTATTAGACGTAATAAGAGGGCGAGGGCGAGCCTACGAGCCCGTCTGGCCTCGTATAAGATAAGGTTATAATCGCCGATTTAATAGACTTTTTAATTATAATATATGTTAAGGAATTCTGGAATATAATGTATCTAGAGTACAGGTGTAGCTAGTCCCGATTAGGAATAGTGGCGCACTAGCCAGGTGTAGGTATATAAGGCCGAGCTAGAGCCTCGACCTTCTTCTCTCTCTAGTCTAATATACACTGTTCAACCTGCCCCCTTCCTACTGCTCTATAGTCTTATATGAGAGGATTATTACCGCTCAGGGGATATTTGTTTAATAATATATTATTTTATATTCTAATTATTATAATATTATTTATTATTATTTATATTTTAGCTAAGGAATCTACTATTTACTAGAACTTAAGTATATATAGGTAAGTCGGGAGATATTATAGATAGAATGTAATACTTTGTAATTAATCTAGAGAGAGAAATATAATAAGATAAAAGGAAGTAACTCTTTAATTTAGAAAAGATATAAGTAGGTTTTAAGTACGTAGAGTTAACGCTAGGGCTAGTGGGTAGTGATTACATAACAAGAATCTCAACAAGAAATATAGACTATTAATTATAAATACCTAAACTAGAAAAATAGTTTTTAATATCTCTTCGCTTCTGGGACATATCTTGATCTCCAAGTCACGAGACCCCTCGTATTTCGTATTCACCACCCAACATCCCTCCATCCACCTCCCTCCCCATCCCATCCCATATAAAACCCGCCATCACACCTCCACCAACCCTCCCCAAAATGCCACCTCTTCCCCATTCATTCCTCCTAAAACTCAGGCCCCCCTCATCCGCTCTTCCTCTCATTTCCATCCGTCACTTCACCTCCCCATCAAGTCCACCCTCTCCCCTAGCAAACCAGAAAATCCTCATCACCGGCGCTTCCCGCGGAATAGGGCAAGCAATCGCCACCCGCTTCGCCCAAGAAGGGGGGAGCTGCATCTTAGTAGGTAGGAACCGCGCGGTGTTGGAGGAGGTGAAGGGGGGCTTAGCTTGTGTTGGAGATGGGGGACGTGAACATGAGATTGTGGTTGGGGATGTAGGACAGGAGGGATTTTGGAGGGGGGGATTTAGGGGGAGGGTTAGTTCTTTTTTCTTCTCTTTCTGTCTTTCTTAAACTTTTGAGTTTTTCTTCTTACTATCTTCTATGCTTTGCGCTGAGAAACGTGGTCAAAATGAGGGAGCAGGACTAACAAAGATGTATAGAAAGATATAACACACCTCATAAACGCCGCGGGAATCACGCATTCCTCCCCGCTGTTCACAACACAAGTCTCCTCTCTCGAGTCCGTGATCCAGACGAATCTAATGGGCACCATGTTAGCATGTCGGATTGTCGGATTGGGGATGTTGAAGAATAACCAGGGTGTGTAACTGTTCATTTCCCATCCTTCTCGGTTTTGTATTCTCATATTCTCATATTCTCATATTTCATTTACGCTTCAATTGCCTTCTATTCAACCCTCTCACCCCCTCATTTACCGTCACGCATCCGAAACAGCTTTCTTTTTCTGGGCTGAAGAGAGATAGAGAAGAGAAATTGATACTAAGAGAAGCTAGGCTGCATCATAAATATCGCCTCCCTCCTTGGTCTAAAAGGCGGCCGTGGAAGCTCGGCGTATGCAGCAAGTAAAGCAGGAGTAATAGGTAAACTATCTTCCTACGTACAGACCAATCCCCCTCTATGAGAGAGAGCTGCGGCTACCGCCCAAGACAAACTCCAAGGACTTACAGAAACCAGGCTTCACACGCGCCCTAGCAGCTGAAGCAGGCGAGAAAGGAATCCGAGTAAACGTAATAGTCCCGGGTTACATAGAAACAGACATGACAGCCGGTACGTCCACATTTCTTTTTTTATTTCCACGCAAACAATCTTGTATCTCAACATATTCTGTAGAAGCACCTTTCAAAACACAACTCCATTTCTTAACTTCCGTGTTCTCGTCTATCTAACATGCATGCTATCAAAACCATCCTTTTTCCGTCTGGTCAGTATGCTAAGAAAACCTCCCCATCTAATATACAAACAGCTATGCCCCCCTCAGCACGCACCACCGCCCTAAACGCCATACCCTTGAAACGTTTCGGTACCCCCTCGGAGATAGCAGACGCCGCCCTCTTCTTAGCCACCAACGCATATGCAAACAATTGTGTTCTCAATCTGGATGGTGGATTGAGTGCCATGTGATCACTCATATGTCGCAAAAACAAGGAAGGAAGAGGAAAAGAAAAAATATTACAATGAATTTTCCGGAATTCATATCCACTTCAACCCACACACCATAGACGCCGGGTATTTTTGAGGTGTCATTGAAGGGTATGTGGGCAGTTTGGATGGACATTGGTGTATCAATCATCATCGATGACGATAGCACCATCTGTATCTTCCACGATTATGATATCGTCATCGTCTGGTACAGCAGTCTGAAGTTTTGATCGCTTAGCTTGATGCTCGGCCTCTTCGACTTGTGAGATGGTTCGCTTCTTGATTGGGGAGGAGCCACTTGGTTCAGATACGTTGCCATTGCCGTTTGTGACAGAAGGCTCCGCAGCGTGAACACCATTTCCATTACTTGAACTTGAAGGCTTCTTCTTCCTGGGGATTGGCGAATGAGGCTCTTGTGAATCTGAACCGTCGGTGGGCGCAGAAACTGGTGGTGGGAAATTTACTGCTTGGATGGGCTTGCCATCTACTGTGGTTCTGTGCGGGTGTTAGAGAAATAGGCGAATATATCACTATGTTAATGGACTTACGATTCCTGCACAATGAGCTCCAGATTGACCCGTGGATTGTCGTCATCTTCATCAATGATTGTCAAGAAGGTATCACCCCCGATGCCTATAAACTACAATTAGAAGATTTTAAAACAATTGAAATTTAGCACATACCGAGTTCACCAAATGTCTTGGTCAGGTTTTCGGTTTCCTCGACATCGTAAAGCAAATCGGATCCCTTGTTAACGACAATCTCTTCACCGTAACCCAACTCCAGTCGTAAGAAGTCCTCAACCAGATTTCCTAGAGTGGCCCGAGTTGTATCAACAAGAAGTGACGTATACGCAACACTGCATACTGGGCAGTCGGGATTCGGAGGTCGGCTAATATCTGAGGCAAGCAGTCGTTGGGAAGCGAATGGTGAGAGATATGTCTTTGAGGAGGATTGTTAGAACTTGGGCTTTGCGCGCAGCGGTAATTGAGAGGTAACTTACCTCCTTAACAACGGAATAATCGCCTCGAAGAACCTTAAACGATTGCAAGACACACAGACCAGCAACTATAGCATTGGTAGTTGCAATGGCCGGAATGATATTGCCCGCCATCTGTTTGATGTCAAATCGAGACTTACATTCAATGCCAAAGACGATTGATCGCAAATTTGCGCTTGCTGTAACGAAATCCAGGGTATCTTCATCATCTTTATCGAATGTGATGACTGGCTGAGCCGAATCACCATTCGCGGCAGCTTTCATGGATTCCATTCTCTTACTCAATCGCTCCAGACTTGTCAAGGTTAGTACGCGCGTTTAGGGTTGGAATATAAGATAAGAGACTGACCTGTCTTTGAAAACAACCACATTTTCCTCAAGTGTCCAGACTCTTTGACCATCATTCAATATTTCTTCAGTTGTTCGCTGGCTACCCGTCTTTTGTTCGATAATACTTGCATAGCTTAAAGGCTGAGGTGGTCGTCGGGTCTTCCACATTTCTTCCATTGAGCGCAAGCGATTGATATCATCTTGATATACTTTATCGAATAAAAGTTGTGGAAAAGCTGGTGTACCCATGGATTCTCTAATATTTTTCAAAGCCTCAGCTTCCTGACGTAACTTCTCGATTTCCTTGGCTGTGAACTTTTAGCAGAGTCGTAATATGTAGTGCGTTTGAGGTATGACCGTACCATTTTCCGAATCTTCGGAATTATCAATCTGTGCTGATTCTTCCTCACTAGCACCGAAAATTTCACTACAAAATGTTAGATTTGGAAAGCTGGGTCAAGGGAGGAAAACCAACGTCAATAGGTAACTCTTTCCCCATACAATGCAATGAATTGGCTGACTTGGTGTGCTTCGAATTGTGCATACGGGAAAACTCTTTGGAGTTTCTTTTGCTGTGCAATCATAACATGCTGTAACACCCTTCTTGATGACCTGAACTTGACCATTGAAACCAGTAGTGCCACTCTCAATTAAAGGAATGTCCGCTGCCAGACACATTCTGTTTACATGCCGTCTCGCCTCCAAGTTATCCAGAGCATTGAAAACCATAGTGAACCCTTCGAACCAGGCAACGTTGAATTGGGGGTCCTTGATGTTGGCATGGTGAGCCTCGATTTTTACATCTGGATTGAACGCATGCGCCGCCTCTTTCGCAACCTGTTTACCATGTGTGTTAGCTCCGTATGATCGCAGATGACGATAGGTGACCAACCAAAGCCTTCGATTTCTTTATATGCTCATGGCGGAAGAGGAATTGTCGGTTGAGGTTGCTGAGATCAATAGTGTCCAAGTCAACAATATGGATGTCTCCAAATCCCGTAAGAACCAGATTCTTGAGAAGTTCGCAGCCAATTCCTCCAGCTCCTACCATCAAGATCCGAGACTATGAAGTATGTATTAGCCATGGATCTTTTCTGTGAAGGCACGCGCTCAATCCGCAACTCGTCTGCATCACTAAGCATCCTCCAGTCCTTAGAATGCGCAACGAGAGTATGCCAGAGGCAAAAGTGACCATATCCCAATCGCTAGTTCCAGCTCTTCAATTCGAGATATATTCCTTCCATGAATTGCGCAAAGCAGCGCAACTTTTCCGTTGGGGGGATCTGAAGCTTACCTCCTTCACCAGGGCGTTTGTAGGGGTGCCCAGGGATTTATGGTAGGACTGATCGCGCCTCGTTGGTTGGACCATTTTGGCGACTCGCAGAATGTGTGTGTAAAGCAAGAAAAATCAAAACTGAAGTCTCAGAGAGAATATATTGTTTTCATGGAGAAGTGGTGAAGTTGCAGTTGGAGAAAGTTGCGATGCGATGCGACAACCAACGCGATCTCTGTACGGAGAGTTCAGCGCGCGATTACATAGGTAGCTGCTGCAGTCAACTCTTATCGATGGCGCACGGACCAATCTTGTGTCACCTCCGAGTTGATTATATAAAATGTCCCAAAGAAGCAACACAAACACGCATACGTATGAGCAAGAATCCCGAACTTCATAATGTCTGATTCCGAGCCAGACAACGATCTCCTGGATTTTCTAAGGGGTCATTTTGCTCAGAAAAATGCACCAGCCATTCCAAAAACACATGTGTTGGAGGGAGCGGAATATGTGTATGACAACGCCATTGATGTCGCTCTTGACTCCCAAGCAACCATTGCAGCAGCAGCCATGATCTATTCACAAATGGAGAAGAAGGAATACTCCACCAAGAATTGGGCATCACATCCATTCCATCCACAGTCCAAGGACGAGAGTACGGTAGATTTTATTTTCGCAATGGATCTTTTGAACTTCTCCTTCTGGTCCGAGCGAGATGACGAAGAACGCTTTGCTATTGAGTATCAGGGGAAGAAGTGGACTGGATATGCAAGTTTGGTTGCGGCTCTGCAACGAGCTCTTGAAGAGGGTTCGTTGTCAATTAGCTCCTTGTGAGAATCTTAGTTGACTTTCATCTGTCCCAGGTATTCCCATCACTTCCTCGGATTTCTGGCAAAACCAAGACGAATGCACAGACGAGGTTCTAAAACATGTTTTTAGGAGTGCCACAGATGAAGAAATACCCCTTTTTGCGGAAAGGGTAAGATGTCTACGAGAAGCAGGTCAAATACTTTACGAGGTGAGATGCAACATTCCTTGGCAAAAGTAAGTTGCCGCTAATTGCTTTCCGCAGAAATACAATTGCAGCTTCACAAAGTGTATTGAAGCTGCCAATCACTCTGCGGCTGCATTGGTCAACATACTTGCAGACGATTTCCCTTGCTTCAATGATGTTATGTCCTATGAGAACCGCAAAAGCGTCCGCTTCCTTAAGCGAGCCCAGATCTGCGTTGCAGATATATGGGCAGCTTTTGATGGCGAATCATATGGAGAGTTCCATGATATCGATACCTCCATCACCATCTTCGCAGACTATAGAGTACCACAGATACTCAATACGTTGGGGTGTTTGTGGTATAGCCCAACCCTCCAAAGTGCAATAAACCAAAAGAAGATCATTGAGAGTGGTCACCCCTGGGAGATCCAGTTGAGAGGTTTGCTTACCATTTGCAATACTTGATTATTGCTGACATCTATCAGGCTGTAGTATTTGGTGTGTCGAATTGATTCGCAAAGAGATTCTCAGGAAGAACCCAGCTGCGAAGGTCAACGCCATACTGATTGATTTCTTCCTTTATGATACGATGAAAAAGAGAGAGGCAGCAGGGCAAGAGACAATACCCCATCACAGGACCAGAAGTATTTGGTACTGATTGGACAGTCTGGAAAAGTTTATACTTGCTTTTAGAGAAAAACAAAAGTCAATTCGCTCATAATAATTGTGTGATGTAAGTCTTAAGATTTACTCGTAAATATATCCCACTTCTTTTGAGTATGTTTTGGTTGTTTGATGAGGTTGATTCTCATAACAATAACCAGCTACTACTACTGGTGAATCGGACTTTGGTACAATAGCCTTTGGCTAGCGCTCTTAGCTCCTGTGGCTGGAGTAGTACCTGGATTAGCGTAGTTCACTTTCATATCAACCTCGCTTCTTTCACAAAAGTCACAAACTCCACTTGCCAACTACTCCATCGAGGACTAACCCAAAACGAATCATCCAAAATCCGTCAAAAACTCAACAACACTTGCCTCGTGTATCTGACGAGTGTGCAAAAGCGCCAGTTCCCTTGATAGCAGCAGATTTGTGTCTTGCAAAGAAATCCGAATCATCTCCATATCCTGACAGCCACATCTCGACTCAAGTGCCTCTCCCAGCATTCTCTCGTCGCTTTCTACAGGTAATTCATTAGGTATACGTCACATCGGATCCTTATACTGATCTGATAGTTACAGAAGCCAGATCGGATAGTGTTGTTTGGCCACGTTGGTGAATATGGCGTCTAACCAACTCTTTGGAGAGCTTCTCAGTGAGTTTCCTGCTGCACCGGCACAACATGAAGACACCTTCCAACTACCCCAAATGTCTATTCTGCCTCACGATAATACAGTAGAAATGGATTATACCCTAACGACCTATGGGGGTCAACCTCACCACCTCACATTCCCATCCAGCAGCCAGAGCAGCCAGGTAATCTCCCCCCTCCTCAATTCACAACAAAAAGCCCTAACCTTTATATCTAGATCAATCAAAACCCTTCAGGAACCACTCCAACCTTCTGGTTCTTCCCCACTGAAATCAGAGAAATGATATTCTCCTTCGCTCTCTTCCCAGCCCATCCCGCAAAACACGGAATGCACCATGTAACAGCCTACTCAAAGCACCCACTACTCGTCGCGCTGCGTGGAGATACAGAACTGTATTCCGAAGCAATCGAGGTCTTCTACAAACTCAACACGGTATTCTACAGAATCGGCAATTACCAGGATTTCTGTGAAGGTAGACACGAGCGCGTTAAGAAAGTGAGACACCTTGGGGTCAATTTGTCGTTCAGGTAAGTTCCCCACTATCCTTGGATTACCGAGATGATGATGAAGATGGAGATGGAAAAGATTCTGATAAGGAACAAGTTAGAAGGAGTTTCAAGCACATCATATCTCCGTTATCTCCTCCATATTCCAGGACGGCGGCACAAGCAAATACGGACACATCCTCGAATACCTCCAATTTCTACTCATCCGCGACCGCACTTCATGGGTTCACCCCCGCTACCGAGTCCCCTCCGAAAACCCTCCAAAGACCCGAGAAGTCGACCAATTGCGTCAACCCCTTCTACTTACCGCCCCTTCCCTCGAAACCCTCTCGCTAAATCTACACTACGACAAAGACGGGTATTGGTACGCCTACCTCATAGTGAAGGAAATGGCAAACCACTGTGAGAAATTAAGACGCGTCACGCTTAACCTCCACAACAAAAGGCTGTGGCGTAGGAGTCGGCACGATTGGTTGTGTTTGAACTATTATAATAACGAAGAAGGGCGCATGGTTGGTTCTCACCATCTTGCTGTGCAGGTAACACATCTTTTTGGGAAGAGGGGCGTTGCGGCGAGAACCATTAATAGAAAGACGCGTGAGTATGTTGTGCAGTGGAAGTGGGAGGCACCGCAGGGAAAGGTTCTGGAACTCAATGAGAATGTGGTTGATGTTGATTGCAAGGAGTTTCATGATGGTGAGTGTCATTATGGAAAGTGTGGGGTAGATTGCCCGGGGAAGCATGGGGATAAACTAGTCCTAAAGGACTTTTTTTATTGAGGATTAGGAGGTTGTGTGATGTGGAGGGTGGTACGGGCTAAGAGAAATTGGAGTGGAAGCAAAGGGCGAGGATGAAGAACAAAAGGGCGAGGATGAAGAATAAAAGGGCGACGATGAAGAATGAAAGAGCGAAAATGAAGAGTACGTGGTTGACGCGGCGAGTAAGAGGAACGCGGACGGTGGTAGGATAAAAAGGCTACGTGATCGTGATGATTTCCATGAAATGAACAACACACCTAACCACGAACAAAACCCACAAATTAGACTCCTTAATTCTAGTACGCCCTTCAATCCTCCCAAAAATTCAAGATATAGCCTTTTCTTCCCCTCTTTCTCTCCTTACCTCTACACTAGTCCTCTCTTCTTCCATATCTCTCCCCTAACTACTAATTTAATTTAATTTAAACTTATTTAACGTCCGGCGAATACAGCAAGCCTTCGTGTAGCTAGGTTCTAAACATCCCTTAATAGGGCAAAGGACGCTAGGGGGGTACCCTAGAGGTCAAGGGGGGTAGAATGGGAGACTATTCTACAAATATCAGGCTAAAGAGAGAGCCCGCTTCTGGACTGACTCTTATACATAAACAGGAAGTATTAAAGGATAAAAATAAAGGAAAGAAATTAAGGCTAGTCCGAGTTCGGCCTGTTAGGGCAGATCTTAGAGTAGAAGTTGGATTTGTAGAAAAGTTCTCGAAAGAGCTTCTCTGAAAAAGGTCCGAAGAGAAGGCAAGGGTCACGTTTAGCCTTAGCTATAAGTTTAGGGGCTCTTCGCTTGACTATTCGGCAAAACAGAATATGAAATCGCGACTTCTCCTTTCTACAGGAACAGTCGCTAGCCTCGAGAAGAGAATCTAGGTGGCGGAACCGGGTATGGTAGTCTGTAAAGTCCCCGTGCCCTGTTCTAGCCGCGATTAGACGACCTAGG
>UNPT01000740.1:0-12674 GCA_900536445.1 Hymenoscyphus occultus
TGTTGGGAATACAGGCCTACTCGAGTAGAATAGAGGTTTCTGGGTTCTGGGTTTTGGTGATGATTCTTGTTCTTTTTAGCATACATGAAGCTGTGAGCTTGAGGCTCCAGCTTTTGCACTAGTACCAAAGTGGTCTAGTGCAGCCACGTGATTAAAACCACCTTTACGTCCCGACACTGGCAATTCTTCTTTTTATGGCTACTGAATACAAATGGAAAAGAAAGAAAGAAGTAAAGACAGAAAGAAGGAAATTAGCCTAGTCTCGGGTGTAGGAAGAAACAAAAGAAAGAAACAAAAACTAATCTAACCATTCAACTTAGCTATTCCCTCTTTACCCAGCCCTCTACGCGTATGCGTAGAGTATTCGTGTCTACAAAAGTTTCCAGTGCCTTATTAGGGCTTGATTTCGTCATTGCGTCTGCCGGGTTGTCATTGCCATTGATCCATCGTATCTCGTAAAGCTTACGACGTTCGTATGATTGCCGAAGTGCCATGATATTAATCATAAGCCGCTTCTCCTTTGTATTACCGAGTTTGACAAGGCATTTATAGAGAGAGTATAAGTTAGTACAAACGATTGTAGGGGTAGATAGAAGCTTTAATTGATTAGTAACCATTTTCAGGGTCGTACTAAGTACAATAGCCATGTCAACACCGCTAACTATACTATATATCTCAGAAGTAAGAATACTTCGAGTGATTCGCTTGCTTTTCGTAGAACTCTAATAGATAAGGTTGCCGTAGATTGAAAATTCATTCTCCTTCTCGCTTGTAGTCTTATTTACGATAACGATCTTATACCCTAGCTAGGAGCTCAAATCTTTGTTATTCGCAAATGATCTATCGACAAATATAAATAACTTCGCTATATTAAGGTCGATTGGTACATAGCGTAGTCCTCGGTCGAGATAGTTCATATACTAGGAAAGGCGCTTATTTAGTACTAAAACGTCTTCTTTATTTGGCTCTTGGCACTGGGCTACAACTGATAAGTCGAAAGAGGCTTTAGGCTAGCAGATAGAAGCTAGGTAAGCTACTCGTGCGCGCTACTCCCGGTATTTTGGCTATGGCTCCTTCTAATCGACAATATCGATTTTCTTGCCTTGTCCCTTTTGTTAAAGTAAAATAACTCCTGCCTTCAAGGAAAGAACACATCCATTAAACATTAGTAGTGTGGTTAGGGTTAACTTCTCCTTCGGTTTCGCTAAAAGCCTAGCTTTCGTCAACTCTTCTTCTTCTAGTATATTGAACTTAGCGTCCCCAAGAATAAGGGTGTCGTCAGTTTGTATTCCGACAATGCCGAATAGCTCCCTTATAATAGTAATTAACAGGCAGGGGTCGTAGGCCGAAGTGGTCATCGCAAGACGCTCCTTGTAGTATTTGAAGTAGGTGGCCTACTAATGAGTTCCTGCCTCTATAATACTATATAACGGCTTTTGAATAACCATGATTATGTCCTTGGGGTAGAAGTGCCTAATTTCTTTCGGAAGATTCGACAAGATTAAGCGTTGAAGTAATGTCTCTGACTAGGTATAGGCTTAAGTAATATCCCTTAACCATAGAGCTCGGCCTACTTAGAACAGTATAGGTACTAGTATAATCATGAGACGCTGACTAGCTCGTTGAATTGTCAGTGACTACGTAAGGATATACTCTTTTTCTTAGTCGTTGTATCCCTAGATAACGAGTCTAGTCTTCTCGTATAGCGCTTCTGTAGCCTTGCCTTTGACCTTATTAACCATTCTAGAGTTAAAGAGACGGATCCTATCATACTTAGCGGGGTTATACTTAATAAACTGAATTACCTTACGAACGATAAGGCCGTCTACTTCTTGTTTATATACGGCCTCAAATAGAGCACCGGGCGTAGTAATTCGACCTTCCTTACAAAGCTTTAGAGCGAGCTCGTAGTCTAACTTTTCTTTTACGGTTATAAACGCTATAGTAAACTCATGGTCCTCAAGAATGTAGGTGATTAAGTGTTCCTTAAGGCTGTAGAACGTCCGATTCTTTAATCCTTTCGGACGGCCTCTACCTCGCCGACTTTATAGTACTACCACGACCGTCGTACCTGGTATATTATCTTGATCAAGCTATATAGCATTATTAATACTATTTTCTAGGGCAGCCTCTGGTTGCTCGAAGTCGTCTTTAGTATGTTGACGGCTGTTGTCCTCTGTAGCGTCCTTATAGTATAGCTTAACGTCCGTTGATCTGAAGGTTGTGAGTCTATGGGGCATCTGAATAATACACTTTTGATTATTAATACTAATAAGTTTGTATAGACCCTGCTATCCGTCCTTCTCTCGGTAGACGCGCACATCCGCTTACAGAGGGAGTCTCGTAGTTTCGAATGTATTTGGACCGTTTCGCATACTCAAAGCATCCTTAATTTAGCGTTTGGCGTAGAGTCGGCGAACTTCTTTTGTTGCTTTTCGAATAGCCTCAGCTCTTTGTGTAATCGAAGGTAAGGGTAGCGAATCGTTTGTCATTCGTGAATAAGCACCAAAAACAAGCAATGTAGGTACTAGGCCGTCTGGCCCTACTGTGTCATTGATCGCTTTCACTACCATCTGTAAGACTAGCTCAGGACTAGCGTCGTTGATCTCATTTGAGATAATATCATAGGCCCGGCGAAGGGGTATATAATATCGCTTAACCTTGCTTACTACGTTGTGAGCTTCGACAGGGACCTCTTCTACCTTAATCGACATAGCCTTCGCTTGCTGTCGAAATTCGCTAGACGCAAAGTTAGTGCCTGTATTATAGATAATGTAATCAGGGGGTCCAATATAGACGTCGATCTAGCACACTCGAAGCGTTTCCTATGCCGTCTTCGCTAATATGTCCTTAAGAAATCGAGCAGCTTGAAAAGATGTCGTTTCGTCGACTATATAAAGTACTTGTTTTCCGTTAATATATATTATATTAATAACGATCGCATAATTGAAATTATATTCGTCTTTGAGTATGAATTTAAAGCGTCCAGGTGCCTTCTGGTTCATCTAGCATTGGTAGCAGTATTTAGTAAGGTGGTAGACTACTTTTGCCTTAATGTCGTGTCCTGCCCGTTGAAGAACCTTGATAAGTCTACGTGTTAAAGGATAGCCAAAGCGACGGTGCAATTGTCGTAGTTCTACCTCTGTAAGATGACTCTATGCAATAGCCTTTTCAGGCCTGTCAAGGAGTAGCCACGGGTGGCCCCATTTACGTACGACAGGGACTATATTTTTGCCCTGGATAAGAACATTTTCAAGGTTATCGAACTTAACGCCCATTTTGTCCATATCTACAATATAGTACAGGAAAGGGGTATTGGTCGGGACAACTTCGAATACTATACTCCCTAAAGGGGTAATCACATTCACTGTGCCCAAGGAGGTAGTACACCCTTTTCTAAACCGGATTTTGTGAGCTCCTACGGTTAATTAGTCGATCTGTAGAGAAGGTTAAAGCTTTTGTAGGGCTTGAACTTAAGGCTTGCCGGCTGTTAATACTCTAGCGGCTCTAGTATCCGGCATAATGCCTTGAAAGGTAGTCGTACTATATCGACCGTTAAATGTAAACGAAGAGCTTTCCTTAGCGACGACTTCTTTGAACACGTCTGCTTTTGTATAAGTATAGAGAGTAGACTAATCGTTTAGTACTACGAGTATTTGTGCTCTATTAATTGTGCCGAATTCAGTATCGATAAAGCCCTAGAAGTACTCTTCGTCGTCGTTAAATTCCATCTTAGCTAATAACTACATAGTGTCTTCGATATTGTTATCCTCGCCCTTAATGCTTTCCTAGTATACTAGAAAGCTTTAGAAGTGTACTCTCGAAGTAACGTAGCCTCCGCTTCGTACGCTAGTTCTCCATCGACTAAATGTGGTCGCCCTCTTGTCATCGGAGTACTTAGTCGACCAATAGCCTGGTTTATTATAAACGTAGTATCTCTTCTGACGGTCACCTCCTCGTATAGCACCGCGGTATTCGCTTCTGTCTCTATTACTTCCTCGAGAACGGCCACGACTGAATCTCTGGCTACGGTTACTATATTTTCTGTCGGTCTAATACTAACTGTTTTCGTCTAGGTCGTTTTTATGTTTAGATGTCCTTTTGACGTTACTTTGATCGATGTATACATTGAATTACTAGGCCTCACGAGTTCGAGTTTCCGTACTAATAGACGAGCGTAGTTAGTCGTACACTTTCTCGAATGTGTCCGCGGGATCATAAAGAGTAAGCTTACATTCTAGCACGCCTCTGTAAGTACTAATAGCCTAGTCGCGGATACTAATATCTTAGCGGTAGGATTTGGATAGACCGCGCTAAATAATAGTAAGTTTATCGAAGAGCTTTTCGAGACAATTGAGACAGGAGGTGTTTAGGTTTACTAGTATAATTTAAGGTAATGTCGTCTCTCTCTATTCTTATAAGTAAAGCTACCGATTTTCCTTTGTTTTAAAGTTTTTCCTTATTATGTTAATTATATCTTAGATATCGTAGTTCCTCCCTACCAGCTTGTCGTAGTAGAAACCATTAGCTCTGCCTTTGAGTATAATAGAGTACGCTTCGTGGTATTGGCTACGTGAGAGGCTAACCTTATAATAGCAATCGTTAAAGATACGTAGTTTAGTGTTTAGAATATCGTATAGCTCGCTACTAAACTTTATTCCCTCGGAAGAGTAAAGTTTTAATAGCTTAGTAAGCATTTTCGACACGCCTATGTCTAGTATAGGGCTATTAGTGAATAAAAATAGCGCTTCCTTCGCGGGAGTAGAGACAATTAGTCTTAGTAGGTTAACAAGGGGCATTTCCTGGGTAAGTGTATCTATAATTGGGTTCAGGGCTAATCTTTCTACTAGCGGCGTCTAGGGTTATAAGTTTTAAAGTTTAGGAGTTATGTAAATGTTTTAGGAAGCATAGTATATATTAGAGGGCATAGCTAGGCTCGGAGTATAATTCCTTAGGGTCGATCGAGACTCTAGTATATAATTCGGGTTCTAGCGAGAATTAAAGCTTCTCGACATCCTTAATTGTTTCTCGACGTCCTCTTAGGACTACTCGTTCTCTTTTTCTTCGTCTATGATACTCTATAGTACCTCGTAGACTCGTTTGCCTTGTTTAGTGACGTAGACGCCGTTATAGCGAAGAAAATCTCTAAAATTATAGATAACCTTTATATTTCCCTTTTTCTATATTTTAGCGTTCTAATCCTAGAAGTCTTCTCTAAAGATCTCCTATAACTCTGTGTCTATATATACTCGGTGCTAGTATAATACTATACTATATAAGATAAAGCCGTTAACGTTCTCTTGTTCGTAGTTTTTCAGGTCGATCGAATACTATGTTCTAGTATTAACAAGGTCCTTGTGTTCTTCTAGACAGACTAAAACCATTGTGTCGTTAGGTAAAAGCTATTAAGCTATTAATACTAAATCGTAAGGTAGTAAGTAGTCGTTCAGTGCTCCGTTTATAGCTAAATCACGCTCTTCACTCCTTAAAGCGGTTAAACTGCTAGATACTTGTGAAATAACATATAGACAGGCTTAGTAAAGAGGTCTGCTCTTGTGGTTAATACTACGCTTATAAAGGTATGCTTTACGCAGTGGTTTGGTCCGTTTACTAGGACGACTAGGACTCAAAGTTCGCTCCTCGACTTCAAGCTCTTAACCTATCGTAACGATAATATTGCTCTACGTGATAGACGCAGCTTAATACTATAGTACCTACTATACCTAGATTAAGCCTTGGAAAGTTTCGAGAGTACCTACTACACCTCAAAATCGACTTTCCTCTAGCGTACAACTTGGGGTGCCTACTACACCTTAGTTATACCTCTTCTAATAACTCCTAGCTGTTCTATAGTTAACTATAAGTTCAACCACTAATCAGTGTTAGGAATACAGGCCTACTCGAGTAGAATAGAGGTTTCTGGGTTCTGGGTTTTGGTGATAATTCTTGTTCTTTTTAGTATACATGAAGCTATAAGCTTGAGGCTCCAGCTTTTGCACTAGTACCAAAGTGGTCTAGTGCAGCCACGTGATTAAAACCACCTTTACGTCCCGACATATACTATAGTAGTAAGGATAGTAAGGCTCGAAGATAAAAGAAGCCTTAAAAGTTAGGTAAGAATAAAAGATTAAAGGATAAGAATAAAGATTTATTTAAGGAACTATAGTTAAATATATAATAAGAGGCTATCTAATCTACGAATACCTCTAAATCCTAGAGGATAAATAAGCGTAGTTTATTAAGAAATCTACTATTAAGTAAATAATTAAAACCTTTAGGTTCTAAGAGTCTCGATAATATAAGCTAGATGTCACGAATCACGTGTTCACGTGATACTTGTCATAATAAGAGGCGCAACCCTCGACAGGCACATCCAGGTTTCTTATAGCAAATAGGGATCGCTTGGGGTAGCTAAGCGATCCAAGGATTTCCATTGGTTATGGTCACGTGACATATGCACATCGACTACATCGACAGGCGATGTAGGATATGTACATCGACTACATCGACAGGCGATGTAAGCTATGTACGAGGACGAAGGTTCTATATAAGACTAGCACGTCTGCCATTAGATAGGAGCTTCGTGCTCAACTTAGTTATTAATCTTATTATATTATTTGACATCTTTGATATAAGTAACGAGTTTACTTCTAAGTGAATAACCCGATAGTCTTCTTCTTATTATAGTATACTAACCAGCGAACACCTAGCTAAGTTTAGTTAGCTAGTTTAAGTATTCGTTACACTTTAAGCACCTGCTTTAAGTCGAAACTATTACGATAGCTCCTACTACCCCAGTAGCAGGATCGGCCACTAGCCCCTAGGCTAGCCGAGTTAACCTCCCCGAAACCAGTAGAGGGACTGCTACAATAAATATTAATACTCCTCGATTAAGAGACGTCGACGACGACGACGACGACAACAGTATGCCAGATGTACCTAACCTGTACAAGGTCGAGGCACTTGAAAACATTAAAGTTAAGATGCCTGACACGTATAACGGAAAGCGAACGGAACTTGACTTATTCCTCCTTCAGATAGACATCTACTTTAACTTTAATAAAGAGAAGTTCGAGGACGACCATAGCTTTCGCTCGATCTTCGCTATCTCCTACCTTAGGGGACCAGCGCTAGAATAGGCCCAGCCTTACCTCGAGGATTACTTCGATAACAATAGAGGAAACATAACTATAACCAAGGCTATGTTCAGGTCTTAGGGAGGATTCAAACAGGCGATTCGACGAGTCTTCGGAGACTTCGACGCTATCCGTACTACAGTACGTAACCTTCTAGGTTTGCGACAAACCGGATTAGCTATCGACTACGCTAACGAGTTCTAGCGATATAGGAACAAATCAGGGTAGGACGCCCCTACACTTATAGAATTATTCCAAAGGGGACTTAAGACGTATCTCCGTAAGGAAATAGCAAGACAAAATATAACCTTCTTAAATATTACAACTATAATTAAGACTATTATCTAGTTAGATAACCGTCTCTAGGAATTCAGGAAGTTATCCCCAAAGTAGGAGAACTAGTCCAAGGGACATAAGCGGTAGAATCGTTCCTATTACGGAAAGGGCCGTGAAGTAAACGCTACCGAAAAGAAACCCTTCCTACGGGAAGGAGGCCTTTCTTAGGAGGAACGTAACCGAAGACGCGAGTAGAACTTATGTTACTCTTGTAGCAAATCCGGCCATCGAGTAAACGAGTACTACGCAAAGGATACGAAGAAACCCTAGAAAGGAACGAAGCAAATTAATACTATAGCTAGGAAAGAAATAGCTATACTTGAAAAAAGAATATTAACTAGCGATGAACTCAAGGAAATAGGGATCTACACCTAGCTCGAGAACGACTTAGAACTTAACGAGTACTACGCTACGAGATCCGACGACAAGTACTCTTTGCCTCTCTAGTCAAAGGAGAATGAGCGGCATGAGTCCGACGAGTTAGGATCATTAGAGTCATTAGACAGCACCTCAGGGGACAAATATGATCCGTCTAAGCGGAACCCCGAGGTCGGAGAAAATTGGACATTTATTGGGACCTTTATATTAGGCAATAGATAGGTCCATATGGACAGGTTGAAGTCAGACTTCTGGAGCCCGCACGCTACTTATGGTAGCAAGCTAGTCACCCTGACCGCCTATAAGGTGACCGATTGTAACGACTATTAGATAACTTTCGAAAATATCCCGTTAGGACAAGTAGTTATTAAAGCTACTAAGCGTTATAACAAAAATAACTTAGATAACGAACCTTAAGAGGAGGTATATCTAGAACTACTGCTACAGGTCGGAGACACCTAGAGGGTATACGACATAACTTTACAGACTAGCGAATGGAGATGGGTAAGCGAACTAGAGTTCGTTAGCCAACCTAAGCTAAACTTCGTAGGAGACCTCCCGAAGGTATAGTTAGACCTATACGCGGATAGAATATATATAGTGGAACGGGTAGACGAGACAGGAGTCTTATTCTTACTAACGAGAGGCCGAAACAGACATCTATTCCTAGTTCGCTACGCTAGCTAGGACAAGGAGATCTGCGCCACTTCTGGAGACCAACAGTTAGTAGTAACTACGGTCATACGAGGGAAGGAACTCCGAGTAATAATAGACTCGGGAGCTACAGGAAACTTCCTTTCCCCGAACTTAGCTAGGAAGCTGAACGTCCCTGTTAGGAAAACGGTACCCTACTAGTTAACGGTAGTGGACGGGACGGAAATAGGATACTAGAACGGAATAATTAACTAGAGTACTATTCTAACGAAAACTACTATCGACGGACACTGTTTAGACATATAGTTCGATATTGTTAAAATAGGAAGTAAGGAAGCGATTCTTGGTATACCTTAGATTAGAGAATATAATCTAGATATCGATTAGAAGGCAAGAAAGATTACCTTTAGTCGTTGTAGTTGCGAGGGTTTGTACGAATGACTATAAGGCCGGAACGAAGTTTGCGCCACTTCTTCTAAAGAGCCCGGACACCTAGGAAAGGGTCCTCCACAGGTCGGCAAAGGAGCCGATTCAGAGTTACCTATATAGTATAGAGAATTTAAGGATCTGTTCGAGAACCCGGAGGACATGCGTACCCTTCCCGAACATCGCCTATGGGATCACGAGATTAAATTAAAAGAGGGTTATAACCTCAGGAAGCAAAAGCTTCGACCTTACAATTGGAGGAACCTTTAGCTACTCGAGGAGTACGTTAAGGAGGGAATTAAGAAAGGACATATTCGGAAGTTAGAGTTACCGACTGCTTCGAACATATTAATCGCTAAGAAAAAGGACGATCTAAAAGGTAGAGCTTGTATTAACTACTAAGAAGTTAATAATACTACGGTTAAGGACGCTTATCCGTTACTAACCGGCTAATACTTGCGGGACAAGTTAGGCCGAGCTAAGATATTTACTAAGCTCGACTAACAAAATGCTTTTAGCTTAATTAGGATTAAGCCGGGAGATGAATAGAAGACGGCATTTGTCTTACCATTAGGACTCTACGAGTATAATATAATACTATTCGGACTTACGAACGCACTAGCTACTTGTTAGAGATAAAATAACAGTATTCTAGAAGACCTTCTAGGAGTGACTATTATCTATTACCTAGATAATATTCTAGTATATTTAGAACAGAAGGAAGACCATTAGGGACACGTTAGAGAAGTCTTGCGGAGACTCGCTACCGTGGACTCCCGCCTTAAGTTATCGAAGTACGAGTTCGGAATAACTCGTACTATCTTCCTTAGATATATGATTAGCCCTGGTTAAATAGAAGTTAACCTAGACAAAATTAAGGTAATCGTAGAATAGAAATTACCCGAGAACGTTAAGGACGTCTAATTATTCCAGGGATTCGCCAACTTTTGTCGATAGTTTATAGCGGACTATACTAGCTTGTCTAAACCTCTAACGGACTTGACCAGGAAAGATAAGACATTCTCCTAGGACAAGACGACGGAATAGGCATTTTAGGAAATTAAGAAGCGATTCGCTAAGGAGCTAATCCTTAGGAATCACGACGTCGACAAACTAAGCACTATTAAGATAGATACTTCGGACACTACTATTAGAGCTATATACTTATAGCCCAATGAGAATAGGAAGCTAATGCCTGTCGTATACTTCTCGAAAATATTGGATTTAGCTTAGTAGAACTATAGTATCTTTGAGAAAGAACTCCTCGCTATAGTCCTAGCTTTAGAGCATTGGAAGATTTACCTTTAGGGTACAAAGTACCAGGTAACTGTCCTCACTGACCATGAGAATCTAAAGACATTTACGACAACCAAGGAGCTTAGCAATAGGAGACTCGCTAGGTGGTCGCAAATCCTAGCTGGATTCGACATCGTGATTCGTTATGTTAGTAGAACGTCGAACGTACAAGTAGATACGCTTAGCCGGAAACTAGGCTACGAAGGAGACAAGGAGTACAAAAAGATTACGATCTTAAAGACTCTTGAGAACAGAGACCTTGCCCCAACGATTTATAAAATCGCTACTATAACTAGGGAGAGCCCTTGGGACAATAAAATTAGAATAGCGTAGTTACGAGACAAGATCGAAAATACAAAGAACGGCAAGATCTAGGTCCCGGACTCATATACAAAAGAATTCGTTACAGAATACCATGCGGCACTAGCCCATGGATATCAAGGAGTTCGCCGAACTCTCTAACGGATTAGACGGAACTACTATATTAAGAGGGTAGTAGCCGTAGTTAAGGAAGTGATAGCAGAGTGTGATACCTGTATTAGGAGCAAGGCTCCCCGCCATGCCCCTTACGGACAGATGGGCACTACTCCGATACCACTAACCCCTTGGAAGTCGATCTCTTGGGATTTTATAGTAAAATTACCGAAATCTAAGGATCCGATGACAGGCGTCGAGTACGACTCGATCCTAGTTATCATAGAAAGGCTAACGAAATACATGATCCTAGTACTATACAAGGAGTCAAGTATAGCCGAGGAACTAGTATTTGCATTCCTTAAGGAAGTAGTCTCGAAACATGGACTACTAGAAGAGATTATCTCAGACAGAGACAAGCTCTTTACCTCATTGTTCTAGACAGTACTCACGGAGCGCTTGGGAGTAAAAAGGAAGCTATCGACAGCATTTCACCCCTAGACAAATAGAGGGAACGAACGTATAAATCAGGTGGTTAAAACATACCTTCGTTACTATGTGAATTACTAACAGGACGATTAGGTTAAACTACTGCTACTAGCAGAATTCGTATATAATAGCTTAACAACGGAAACAATACTTGTTACGCTATTCTACGCTAACTTTGGGTATGAATTGGAAGCGTATCGAGAACCATTGGCTACGACGACAGACAATCAACTTGCTCGTATCTAGGTCTCGAAAATCAAAGGGCTACACAAGGAACTAGCAAGTGAATTACAGTTTGTAGCAGAACGAAACGCGCACTACTATAATAAGCGACGTAGTTAGGAGCCAACGTTAAAAGAGGGGGATAAAGTCTACCTTGTACGGAAAAACATAGACACAAAGAGACTAAGCAACAAACTAGACTACAAGAAACTCGGACTATTCAAAATCAAAAAAGTCAAAGGACCATTGAATTATAAATTAGTACTACCAAAGACAATGAACATCTATCTAGTATTTTATATATCCTTGCTCGAACCAGTACTACCGGGAGCACTACTAGCCCTATACACAGAGATTCAACCAGTTAACCCAAACGCCGAATATAAGGTCGAGAAGATTCTTAACTATAGGGTTGTCAGAGGACAGATTAAGTACTTGATCAAATAGTTGGATTACCTATACTCGGAGAACACCTAGGAACCTAGAAAGAACATTACCTAGTACTTAGAGGAACTTTAGGAGTTCTACCGCCGAAACCCAGGGTTGCCTATATCTTAGGATCGCCTGAGAGACTCTCTAGGAAGGCGGGGTCGAGACCTAGTTCGGGAAAAGGGTCGGAAGTAGTAGGAGTTAGAAGGTCGGCTAGTCGCGCGACCTCCTTCTTCCGCTCTTCCTCCTTCTTAGCCTCCTCCTTCTCCTTTTCTTGTTCGCGATCTAATTTATTAAGGGATAAGAGACCGCGCCTAAGCATTTCCTACTCACGATCATCAAGCGCACGCTGTAGCTTACAAAGACGGAGGATTTTCGCTATAGCCTCCTCCTCTTTATCACGAAGGCGCCGGCGTTGTTTGTCTAGAGACTCCTAGTCAAAGGACGAGGGAGCTCTGTTTCTTTCCTTGACATCGCAAGTCTTTCCTTGAAGAGTACAAGTAGAGCACTTGTCCCCCCTAGGAAGGGCTACGCATCTTCGACCCTCCCTACCATGTCGAGAACTAGTTGTACATCGAGTACAAGGAACCATTTTGTCTCTGGAACGTTCGATTCGAAAAGTAGCGTTAATTCGGTATTTCTTAAGCTTGGCTTTAGAAGACGGGAGTGACATAGTGAAAAGAAGGGAAGGCTAATAGCCTTCTAACAATATTTCTTTGGTTGTACTTAAGCTTAGGGACCAAGCTAAGCTAAAAAGGGGATAGTGTCACGAATCACGTGTTCACGTGATACTTGTTATAATAAGAGGCGCAACCCTCGACAGGCACATCCAGGTTTCTTATAGCAAATAGGGATCGCTTGGGGTAGCTAAGCGATCCAAGGATTTCCATTGGT
>UNPT01000737.1:0-12748 GCA_900536445.1 Hymenoscyphus occultus
ATTAGTAGGCTGACGCTGTTGCACAAGCACCTATGAAAACGACTCTTACGCCAGAGACAACCTTTTCAGTTGTTGCCTTTGCTTGTGTCGCCTTTGCTTGTGTCGCCTTTGCTTGTGTCGCCTTTGCGGACCTCCTATTCTGTTGCCTGTGTGTCTGTTAATGAGATTCCTCCTGGTTCCGGCTAGTGAGATGCCTCCTAGCTTCTTGCTAGTTGAGATGATTCCGAGACCTCTTTATTGAGCCTCTCTCGATGCCTTCTGGTTCTCTACCAGTTAAGATGATTTCGGGACCTTTTAATTAAGCCTCTCTCGATACCCTTTAATCGTCGAACCCTCTGTGTGCTTCTGACGCAGAAACTCTTTCGATATTACAATTCATAACCTCTTTACTGAGCTAGTCGTAAACTCTCGATAATACGCGACGACCTCTTTGAGCCTGCGGAGGTAGAAGAATATCTGTCGCGATTATACAACTCGAGACGACAATATGCGACACCTCCTTCAAGCCTGCGGAGGCAGAAGGACACCTGTCGCGATGATACAACTCGAGACGACAATGCGCGACGCCCCCTTCAAGCCTGCGGAAGCAGAAGGACACCTGTCGCGATGATACAACTCGAGACGACAATGCGCGACGCCCCCTTCAAGCCTAGGGAGGTAGAAGGATACCTGTCGCGATCCTACAACTCGAGACCTCTTGATTGAGCCTGTCTCGAATAACATTATTCCCTTGCTAGCCGATCTGCGAGAGGGAAAGGTAAGAGCTAGGCTCTATTCTCACAGCTTAGACCCTGTTTTCTTGGATAATTTTTTAAGGGGGGGTAGTAGGACCTAGGACTAAGGAAATGCAGCGGATGGCACAAGAGCTGCTTGCCTTGGGAGAGTAAGACAAAGACTCTGGACTATGGAAGGAGGCTCAAAACTACGTCTTCTCTTAAAGAGTCTAGGTACAAGGAGCCTGGGGACAGGCTCTACTCTTTTTGAGGAGGGGGTACTGTCACGGAGTTGGAGGAACTAGGGTCAGATCACGTGTAGCACGGCACGTGCGTGCCGCTGGCATTATGTATATAAGCTCTTGTTCCTCTGGAACTCTCTTCTCTCCTTACTTAGTTGTTCGCTCTTTATAGCAGTGTTCGGTTTGACTCAGTATTCATTACAGCAAGCAGTGGTTCACTCCACACGTTCACATCTACTACTTTATTAAATATTTTAGTACTAATCTTACGCTTTAAAAATAGGTCTCTTAACGCTTTTAGATATCTTTTAAGAAACTTAATTATATTTCTTTTCTTTACTAAAAAAGAATATACTAAATCCTGATTATTTAGCGTTATATAACTTCGGATAATTACGCTCGAATTTAGTTATAGCTTATTCTTAGATACTTCTTTAACCTTCTACTAATAGATTTATAGTACTAATAAAAGATAATATTAAACTAGTATTATAGGTATAAGACTTTGAAGATGATTCTTATTCTAATATAAGATCTATAGTATTTAATTATTATTTGTTGTGACGGTTATGGTCACGAGGGTTGGATGTCACATGCTCGCTCGGCGAGGCGCGCTAGTACTAGCGCGCACGACCTGTATTTAGTTCCCAGCTCTCTCGAGCTCTCCTTCTCTCCTCATCTATTGTCCTAAGAATAGAGTGTTGTTTGTTCCGACTGTCCAGAAGCACGTCTGTTACATTTGTAGTAATAAGTCGAAGCTAGAATAGTTAGTTCTATTTATAAGATATCGAGAGATATAGTCTCGCCTTTTATTATAACGTTATTATTATATAACTCTTTAAGAATATGTCTATATAAAAGAGTATTATCTTTATACTATTAATAAAAGAATAAACCTATAAAAAGTTAAGTAGATTTTAGAGTATATTTAAAATAAAATATATTAACTTTAATAATATCTTTCTAGGCTTATTTTATAATAGTTATTAATTATTTCTTATAATCTTACCTAAATCTAAACTAGTCTTATAACTATCGAAAGTTCTTATATAAACCTTTGAAAGTCCTTTCTGTGACGACACGTACGATATGTTGCCCGTGGGCGTCCAAGGTGTAGGTTATGGAATCGTAGAACTGTCTATTCGAAGATTCTAAGCTGAAGAGAAGAGGAGAGCTCGAGGGAGCTCGAGTCTAAATACAAGGTGTGATGCCAAGCCACGCTAGTCAAGGCTGAGATAGCACGTGACGGTCAGAACCGTTACACTTATAGGAAAACTAGTATATTCTATAGGTTTTTATACTAATAGTTATATAGAATTAATTTTTTTACTACTTAATTTAATTTAATAAAACCCTAATTAAATACCTATATATTTATAAGCTAGTAATATAATAACTTAGTTTATTTACTAGCTATCTATTCGATTATTCTAACTCTTTCCTTTAAACTACTAAAATTATACTAAAAATTAATAATATAACAAAAGGCGGGGAAACGAGTAATAGAAACTTAGTACAAGGATAGGCCGACACTATACCTGTTTTAGACGATATTTAACGATATTTCGCCTTCACATAGAGTAGATACTCGACTCCTGACCCACACGATATAAAGGCCAAATATCGCCCTAAATCGGACGATATTTCTTAGCAGGATATTGTGAGTACACAGAGCCTAAGATGATGTAATTCATGAATTGCGTGGAGTGGTATTCGTATTTGATTTGGCAACAGGAAAGATGCTTTCCCCACGGGCAAGGTTGGTTCGGGAGTTGCCGGGTTAAGCCACGGTACTATAAGCGTCGAACACTGCTCCTGGAAACATTCTTTTGATTAGCACATGCCTCAGTTAGCCCGAAGTATTTTTACCATCAACTTCGAACCAAATGTGGAAAGTTGACAAATGAGAGAGCGGTATTATCTATCTAAGTTTACCTCTCTTGGAAGGAACCCCAAGATCGGGTTCTACTCTGGGCTTTCAGGTCAGCGATCTTTCTTCACACCCCAGGGCTCAGACGTCATTTAACCTTTTTGGGGGGTGGTCTTTATGGGCGTCCGCCATCACCTCGTACTCCCCGAACAGTTTGGGCCTTCAAGTCGAGTTTTTACGGTACGGGAATTCCGTTTCTTTTTTGGGACCCATGTCTCCCAATAAGTTTTGTATAAGTGAGCGGTCCTCTCTGATGATTTTTGGATTACTTACCCTTTCACTCCACCTTGCCTCTGTGGCTCTTTTCCTTCTTCTTTCCCCTTCAGTTACTTTTTAATTCTTTAGTAATATCACATTATTTACACATTCATTACACATTACCAAGTTCATTTCACATCACGACACTCATGTCCATCTATTTTCAGTTGCGACATCATTACAGTACAATCGGTATACTACATCACGTCTTGAGTTTTTACAAGTCATTCTGCCTTCCAATCAACGACGTCCAATTGCGCCATGTTGATTCCCAACTTCTTTGCCGCTGCGGCGATTCTTTCCACTTTAGCTGCTGCTGTTCCTCTTCCGGCAAATGATGCTGTTCCGTCTCCGCTCTCAGAAAGAACAGCACCGCCAACGATAGCAACGGAAGCCGTCGACGAGGCTCTTCACCTCTCGAAGAGAAACTCGAACAGCCTACTGAACAAAGGCTTCAGGTTCCCATGGGAAAAGCCGGAACCAGAAACGCCATGGCCAGTGCCAAATATTTTACCCAAGTATGGGCCAGAAGAAAGACCGCTCGGCAGACCACTCCCACTAGATGCTAGGCCACCAAACCCCTGGAATTTGGAAGACTATCCCCCGAAAAAGAAGTACGCTCCAGGATTGGGGCTGGGATTACCAGCAAACGCGCCAGCTCTTCCGCCTCTTCCTGTTAAGGCTGCACCTCTTACCAAGAGAACCGGAGCCGTTGACGAAGATGATACCGAAACTCTCTCTGCGCGTAATCTTAATCTGCTAGGAGCTGTTACCGCTCTAAAAAAGGGAGCCTTCTCAAAAAAACCACCAAAGCCACCAGAAGTACCAACGCCTCAGTGGAACCCTCGGCCTCGTCCATATGGAGGGTACATTCAGGTTAAGAACAAGGGACCTAATAGGCAGTGGAACAGCGCTGGTGTTAATGGCAAGCGAGCCGTTGTTGACGAAGATAATACTCAAACTCTGTTTCCACGTGGGTTAGAAGTAGCCGCCGCTACTCTACAACGGGTAGCCTCAAAACCACCAAAAGTACCAAAACCTCAGCGTAAACATCACCGTAAACCTCAGCCTAAACATCACCGTAAACCTCAGCCTAAACCTCAGCCTTCTCAATATTGGGGGTACATTCAGCACAAGGTTTCGGGATCTAATAGGCCGTGGAACAGTGCTGGTGTTAATGGCAAGCGAGCCGTTGTTGACGAAGATGATACTGAAACTCTGTTTCCACGCGGGCTAGAACTAGCCGCCGCTGCTCTAAAACAGGTATCCTCAAAACCACCAAAAGTAACAAAACCTCAGCCTAAACCTCAGCCTAAACCTCAGCCTCGTCCATATCGGGGGTACATTCAGCACAAGGTTTCGGGATCTAATACGCCGTGGAACAGCGCTGGTGTTAATGGCAAGCGAGCCGTTGTCGACCAAGATATCAATACTTTCTTCGAGTAAAGAGGAGGTTGTGGATGTTTTGTACTTTGAGTGAATATACCATGCGAGCGTTTTATTTTTCTAACATCCACTGCCTATCAAGTTTACAGTCACGTGAGATATCTCCTGCAAACGCAGGGAGACAGAGAGCTTTCTATTACTCATGGAAGATAAATTGTATAGGATGTGATTTCAAATATAACGACCCGGAAAAGCGAGGCCTAATAATACCTAGAACTCTTTAGTACCGTAGCTTGACTTTCTACGTTGTTCTACAGAAGCTGCCCCACTATCTTCTTCCGATAAAGTTATATTAAGGTTATGCAAAATATTAAAAATAGCTTCATATTTATAGGAACTTCAATTCCCCACAACGACAAATATTCTCGGAAACCATCCTATTCCGCAGCAGAATTTCAGCAAACAAGAATACAAATTTACATTGGGTTCGGAATAATGAACCTGTCTCTTGAGGGCAACTGGAAAACTTAACACAACTGACCCCTCTGCGAGTCCAACTTAGGAGATAACCCAAGAGCAGGATGGATGAGAACTAAGGGCAGGCAACTCCCAGATTCTCGGATCCCACGAGCCACATCGATCCACATTTGTAGTTTCCTGGTGGGACCAGGTGGGCTCAACACACCTTTTATAAACATGGACTAACGACAAATACCTAGGTTAGCGTATAGAGGCCGCAGTAACACAGTGAGTCACACGCAATTCATAGAGAAGTCTAAGATACCGTACGCCAAACTGTACAACAAAATAGCGTTGACTTGAATTTCATCATTCCATGCGACTTTAATATGAATTGATATTTATTATTATACAAAGACGACTGGGTGAAGAGGATAGTTCCCATGATTTATTATTGAGTAGACCTGAGTATGTCCTGTCCAGGAAACGAATTGAGGATTTGGAGTCCCCTACTCCCACGTTACCTCCCTCAAACCCCGGTTTGGCCAACCACTACTTTGCTATGTTAACCCATTTCAGGCCAACCTTTTCGGGCTCAAGCATCTCATGCAACATATGCCCCTCGTGATCAGTAATCAAACTGGTCTCCCAAATCCTCTTTCTCGCTTGCTCATCAGTCTCTCCGGTCCCCAAATCAGGCCTTACTCTCCAATCCTTAAATAACACAGCCAGTGCAGCAACCAACTCCACCTGAGCAAATCTTTTTCCAGGACACACCCGTTGGCCCCAAGCAAAAGGCATAAAATATTCAGAGGTATCGGCTGCAAGTGTCTCATTCGCAAACCCTTGGCCTAGCGGTGTGCTCTCGGAGCTTTTGAGACTGATGAAACGATTTGGATTCCATTTTAGAGGGTTGGGACCCCAGTATTTGGGGAGGGTATGGAGAGCTGGGAGAGAGCAGTGAACTGAAGTATCTGCCGGGATCGTGAATACCGTACCATTCACTTTAAGAGGCGCTGGATTTGAACCTGTTGTCTTCACAAGTTGAGATATAGGATGACATATTCGAAGGGATTCCATCTGTAATATATTAGTATCTTCAAAAGATGGGAAGTGTAAAATAACTGACAACCACGGCACCACACCGTTTCAATTTGGGATAGGCTTCGTAGCTCCAAGTATGTGGGGTGTCTGTGGGAAGATAATGGTTTATCTCTTTCGAAATCCATTCCTGAGTTTGTGGATTTGCGGCAAGGTGGGTCAACAGATTCATAAGGGCAATGGAGGTCGTGTCATTTCCGGCAAATGCGTACACAAACAAGTTGCTCAGAATTTCCTCTTGCGTAAGTGTAATCTTCTTGTTGGACTTGGACACAGCATTTTTCAGAGCTTGATCCTCTTCGCACGCTTGAACCAACCGAGCTACCAAATGTTGATTGTTGCTTTTCCCCTCCCTAATAAATACCCTCTCTTCGTCCATCAGACCATGAATATAAGACCGAAAATTGGACATAGCGATTGCACCCTGTTTGCAAGATACAGGGGTCCACCATGATTTCAAGCGTTCCTCGCCAAGTATCCAAATCTGAATGATAGATTCCAGTATTGTCGCTAGTGAATCCCGATACTGATATGAAGTGTCTGCGGTATGGTCTTTTCCTTTCATCTCAGAGTGACCTTCAAAGTCATAGACTTTGTTAAATAGCGCAGAAGCAATAACATTTAACGTAAAAACTTTAGTATCTTGATGGGTGGTCCTGATAGGCAATTCAGCGCGTTGGGTCCAGTATTGTAACATCCCAAGTGCCTGATCCAACGACTGCTCCCAGACCAGCTCATTGTTTTTCTCGGTAAAGGTGACGCCAGTCATTTTCCGATGTTGTTGCCACTCTTGGTCATCTGTGGTCGCCAGGTTCTTGCCGTAAACATTTAGAACAGCCATCTCTTCCATATTACGTCGGAACTCAGTACGCCGCTGTAAGATGTCGTATATTGCCTCCGCATTTGACACGCAAAGTTCCAAACCACCAGGATGGACCATTATGAAGACTTCACCTTTGTCAACGTGAATATTTGCCCGTTCGTTGGCCTCCCAGCCAAAAGAATATATGCGTTGAAAGTTCTCTGTTGCTATCCCGAGACGAGTACAGAATCGAATTATAGAACTTCCGTAAAGTAGCCAAAATGGGTTAATTGGTGATATCCAGCGAGTCACATATGGTAGGCCGATTGATTTGGCTTTCGCGCGATTTTGCGCAATCGATTGCGCTGTCCAAAGTAAGAACGCTACTGGGAGAGCGAAGAGAGTGAGGACCGCTGTCAATATAATCGATTGCGCTGTCCAAAGTAAGAACGCGACTGGGAGAGCGAAGAGAGTGAGGACCGCTGTCAATATAGCCATTTTGTAATGATGATGCGGTCGTAGGAGAGAGTTTCAAGGCAAGACCCTTCAGACGATGTTCTATACTGCTTCAGCTTTCGGCGCAAGAGACAAGGTTGAAATTAGGAAGTGCTAATCGCTCCTGCTCACCTCAACAAGATGCTCCAAGTCATGTGAGGTGTTGATTATGAAGATGAAAGGAACGAGTGGTTGTTGGGCCACTTAGATCAACGAAAGAAGGGATTTGTGGAATAAATAGGAAAGAGCGGGTGCTGAGTACCAGGACATATCACCAACAGGATCCGGCGTTGGTTTTGCAGCCGCCCCCACAATTTGCACGTATCTGATGTGAAACCAACAGAGGTGGCGCAAATTAGGCACTGGGATACTTCGAAGTTGAACGGGAGTGACTGAGCAATGGTGCTTTTTGAAAAACCCTACTAGCCGCTTTTCCTGATGGATATTGAGCATATTCAGTTTGTGATATGTTGCGCAGCTGGAATCGAAGGAAAAAAGATTTAGATAGGTCCTCCGCAGTAAGTCCTACCAGATGGAAAAAAGACCTCTAAACCAGAAAAGAGCTCAGAAAAGGACCAAGAGAAGGTTTAGATGCATTAGTAATAGCAACGTGGATTTGAGAGTTTGCGAAGTGTGTGGGAAAATGTCAAATTGGGAGAAAAATACCGCTTTACGCACCTGTTACCTAGTTTGAAGCACGATGGCTTCCAAAATAGAGGCGCTCAATACCCCAGACATAAATGACAAAGGTTCATTGGTGTATATCGCTCTTCCTTTTATCCCTGGCTCCATTTGACATCTATTCAGTGTCATTTTCTGGAGTATTGCACACAACGCCGTATTTACAGATACCTCAACCAACAAAGCCACTCAGTTCATATCATCAGCAGCAAAACCCGCTGGCGGCGCAACATGAACTTCCCAGTATTTTGTGATTCCTTTTCCCATGCGGCTCTTTTGCTCATCCGTCCTCGTATCATTCCCATACTGCTCATGAGTGACGCCAATATCAAGAACTCCTTTCCGCTTGCCTTCCTTGATATATTGTAGAAATTCCATGCTGACCCTAACATACTCTCTCAGACCCTCTTTTACGTTGATGGTTGCCCCGGTGGTCCAGGAAAGAAGTAAAGGCTCGATGAGAGGTGCGTCTGTGATACTAGGATGGGAGGTCTTCATGGAGGTCATGAACCAAGTTGCTCCAACACGCTTCAGTACTTCGCGGGCAATGTCCCGAACGGTGTCGAAGTGCGGGCGACCGTAGAATATTGTGTGTGCTTTGGACCAGGAGTCGGAATGGACTATCATGAGCGGTACATCGATGTTCGTGTTAAGTCGTCCGGATGATTTTCCAGGGTCGAAGATGATGCCGCCTATAGCAGGGTTGATATCCTTTTCCTCATTCAGTATCGTTTTGTTGGCAGTTTTCAAAGCTTGTAATGCACCTGTTGCGCCAAATGAATGACCGGCAATGGCGAGATGTGAGAAGTCTAACCGATCCTTCCAGTCGCCCAAATATTTTCCCTCCTCGCGGTAATTCGCCTTGAATATCTCTTCTCCCTCGCCTGCATGTAGCCTTTGTAACACTGAAATCGTCTCCCGTATTTCTGCATCCCGAAACTCGAGCTTTTGAAATCTCCAATCGTCATTCACGGCCTCTTCATCCAGCTCTTTTTGCTGTTCCAGTTGATCAGACCGAAACAGCCTCACGTTCTTCGTCTTGCCGTTCGGCAAATGTACTATAGAACCCGGACAGCTGCCGTCTCGGTGTTCGATAGCTGCAACGACGACGCCTCTGCTTGCAAGCTCACCGCAGTAGGCAGTATAGTCGGTACGAGAGCTCACGTCACCGTGTGAAAAGATCACGACTGGATACTGCTGGAGGTCTTCGTCACCACCTTCTTTACAATGGCCAAGTAGAGGTACGTCGACCTTCGCAGGAATATCGATGCTGCTTGCCAACCCCCAGAGTGCAAAAGTAAATAGACGCCTCCCGAAGAAGTTATTGAAATGGGCTGCTGTAGAGTAGCCTTCAGCTATAAGGCTGATTGGTTTTGGAAACCACTTGTGTTTGGGTCTAGTGCTCTTAACATCTTTCTCGGTGGGAAAATAAAGACTAAACAGTACGGTATCGAGTTTGAACGCAGGCTTGCCGTCTTTAAGAACCGCAGGGTTGATCTCTCGTGGCTCCTGGACTGGAACTTCGAGGTCGATTGTGCCTACCTGATGCATGCCAGTATACTTGGGTAGTTTCGAAGCAAGAAGAGGTGATCCGACGATATAGCAATACAACACATAGATAAAAAAGGTGGATAGTAATACGTATCCTACAGTCAGTTGTGGTGTAAAAACCTCGGCTGCACTGTAAGCTCGTCGCTCGCTCATCCATCGTGGCCGTACATTTTCCATTTTTCTTCTCAGTATTCGATCAAAGCGATGAAATCGAGTACGAAGTGTCGTTGGTGTATTCTGTAACCACCGTGGTTGTGTGGTATTGGCATTGTCTAGGAGTGGAAGTGGTGCGTCAGGCTCTGGATCCGGGTTCCCCAGGCGGTGGAAAGCCTCTTCGTCATAAACCCCTAGCTCAACATCGTCACGGTATTGTGGCATCTTGTTCAGGCATTATACTCATTGTATAAATCCTGGCTAATATTTGGGGTTGAAGGGATGAAGTTAACTTGAGACCCGAGACTTCTCAGACTCGTGATGTCATGGCTCGTATGGTTACTCAGCAGCCGAAGCGGCCACCAGGGGCTAATCATGCGCTCGCTTGCGAACTTGTAACTATTTATAGGTCGGTGACCCTTAATTCATGCATCTAAACTACTTCTCTAGGGGTTGATATTGTTATGCTGACAATTGATTAATCGATATATATATGTTTGCCAGCCATCTACTTAGGTAAAAAGAAGCAAAGAAATGGAATTCCTCCTTTGGTAAATACCACGTGACCAAGCTTAACCGCGTCATGCTGTTAACAACCTTCTACGTAAATCCCAGCACATCATGAGCATTTTCATCTTCCTAGTCTCACTATCCAACCATGATGTAGTAAATTGCATTTCTGAAACCATACCCAGCTCTCAATATAATCCTCTTTACCATTTCTGCGCTTAGAAGATGGCACGAGTTCCTGCCAGATTCCAGCTTCTGGCATACCCAGGAGATATTTTCCAGTCTATCTCCTCGACGGTTCGGCGTAACTTCTGACCAGGATTAAGCACCCTCGTGTAGAATTAATTTAGTGCATAGATATAAACCAGTTCTGACACCTTGGCAATGCCAAGCTATCAAATTGGACTATAATTTGGAATTGAAACAATGGTCATATGGCTAAAACGTGACTTGCTATTCTTTTTAATATAATATAAATTGTATTAGAGCAAAGTGTAAAACACCTTCCTTTTATAGTTGACGATCTTAAATCAATTTTCAACTTAGACTTAGTGTATACCCTGCCTTTAGCTATTATTTATATATGAGGTCGCAAATCTACCTACCTTGTACAACTTGACGCTTCGTGCTTTTTCCTAACTAGGGTAGCACGCCCTTGACCCACTTTGGATTTACGCAGAACCGTCGAGGAGATATTGGAACAGTGCGATCACAGGTCACTTCATTGCCTTAGTATGACTAGCGAAGATATTAGACAAAGGTCCTTGCCGCATTTATATCAAACGGTTGATCTTGCCACTCACAATTTGACCATATTTGTCGTCCTGAATCCTGGAGTAATCTAGACGACGAAATCCACCCTGAAGGTTGGGTGGAACGTCAAAGAGCATTTCTGAGAACTCTCATTGAATGTTCTAAGTACGCGACTTACGTTCGCTCATTTTCGTGGACTTTCATCTGGTACGATCGGGAGCATTACATGAAGTATGATAACGCCATGACGGACGTTGGCTACCAGCTCTGGGAAGTTTTCAGTCGTCTTGATAAAGTCAAATACCTGGATCTAGCGGTACTTAGTACCGAAAAGGGCTTGAAATATGAGCCCTATACCCGCCTGCCTCCATCGGTTTTATTCCCTCAAGTGGTCGAGCTCCGACTGGCAGGTTGGATCCCGCAAAAGATTGTTATTAACATTATCAAATCCGTCGATTTATCAATGCTTCAAGTTTTGGCTATCGATGTATTGCAAGAGGAGGGTCATTTTTTTGACGGATTCCCAATATCTCACGATCTCAATAAAGAGTACTGGGACGCTGAGTGGCGCGCGCCACACTGTGCGAAAAACACATCAAGAAACCGAACTCCCAGGACGATGATATTGTATTTCCAGGGCCTATGTGGTTTCCATTCTTACAAGCAGTCGGGAATCGGGTTTCGCTCAATCATCTGTAAACTCGATATCCACATTTGAAGCAATGCCCTTCGTATGGAGAGTGTCCTGAATACCAATTATATTTTTCTGTCATGGCGGAATAGATTGAGCCTGTTGCTCCCACTCTTGAAACTCTCGTCCTTGACTTCGCGAGAGAAATGAAAGGGTAGTACGATATCTTAGCCAAGGCCAGGGTCTATCCGACGTTTGTTAATTTACGTCGTCTTTATTTTTCAGAAGTGATTCTGCAATCGATATCGAATATTTTCTGCTCCAAGGATAATTGGAGATGGCAGGCTTTACGGAAAGTTCCATGCAACGGATTTCTCTAAGGTGTCTCTCAAGATGTTTTGTTGAGGGGAGAACGAGTTCAGGGAATTAAGCAAGAGCTTGAAAACACTTTAAGCAAAAGAAGGGCGTCTTTCGACTGGTGCGACGACTCACCTCGCCCTGCAACCTTGTATCTTGGCCATCTCAATGCTATTCCGGAAGAAACACTTGAAACCTTTCTTCAATTCGTCGCATAATGTCTCAAGCGAGATTAAAGTTCGTCTAGTCTCTTAACCACTCCAGAATATAACCCTCTCAAGGAGTCAGTCAACTGTTCCTAGCTACAATAAATCCGACGATTGATATTCTTGGTACCTGGCTTCCAATGTTGGCTCTGCGTCTGTCGCATTCGACGGTCCTAATATGGACTTGCCCGACGCAGCTTTTTACTCCAGATCGCTTGAGCGGGAAGTATTTATCCTGTGGTTAGATGTGAAAGTAATGTAGAAAATCATTTCACGAACTCCATACACACATTGGCTTATTTCAAGAGTTATATATTTAATTTAATTTAAATTTATTTAACGTCCGGCGAATACAGCAAGCCTTCGTGTATCTAGGTTCTAAACATCCCTTAATAGGGCAAAGGACGCTAGGGGGGTACCCTAGAGGTCAAGGGGGGTAGAATGGGAGACTATTCTACAAATATCAGGCTAAAGAGAGAGCCCGCTTCTGGACTAACTCTTATACATAAACAGGAAGTAT
>UNPT01000732.1:0-12925 GCA_900536445.1 Hymenoscyphus occultus
TGTACAGCGACCCTTAAGCGAGGTATCAGGGAAAATAGCAAGGAGCTCGCCTGTAAGCTCTGGCAAACAACGCTTCCAGCATCGTATAAGAGGCTAGGGCTTCTAACCTGGGTCGCTAAACCGCCCTCACTAAAGCTTCCCCGAGACTTCCTCGGAAGGCTAATCGCCTCGAGGTCCGGCCACGGGGACTTTACAGCGTACCACGTCCGATTCCGACACCTCGATACGCTACTCACCTCGAGCGATTGCTCATGCGGGAAAGAGAAGACGCCGTTCCACCTACTTTACTGCCGTCGGGTTAAACAAATAGCACCGACGCTAGTAGCAAGAGCTAAGCGAGACCCTAGAATCCTCTTTGGCCCTCGATCAGAGACCCTCTTTCGTGAGCTCCTCTTAAAGACCAACTTCTTTAATAAGATCTGCCCTCTTCGGACAGACGTAGTCACCACTTAGTCTTCCCTATAAGCACCCTTCTGTAGCCTTATTTTCTTTTCTATATCTTCATTTCCTTTGTCTATTACTGCTCTCTCTTGTAACTATATATAGGAGTTTTCCCGGAAGTGGGGTCTCTCTTTAAACTGTCACTAGTAGATAGGCTTTCCTATTTGCGACCCCTGTAGCCTAGGGGGGATTTTCCCCCCTAGCGTCCTTTGTCCTGTCTAGGAATTACCTAGGAGCTAGCCTTTAGGTGTTAGTATCCGCCGGACGTTAAATAGAAATAAATAAATAAATAAAAAAGATAAAGAGTATAAAGGTCAAAGGAAAATTAAGGGATTACAGAAACACCTACGTAATTTAGAGCGAAGGTTTCAGGTAGTACATGTCGATTATCAATGTCTTCTTTAGAGACAAATACCCGCTGTTGAACAGAGCTTATAATATATTCTATAACAAAGTGTTAAGATTAACGAAGACATATGATTAGTTAAAAGGAATCCTCCTAATAGTAATTCAATTCTACAAAGAACGTAAGTTCTAAAACAACTTGTACAACTATAATAAGTAGATTCTTCCTAAGAGATAGATTCTATAGTACTATCGCGCGGTTACAAAGACGCCTAGTTAATCTAGTAGCGGAATAGGTTCAAGTGGACGCGGAGGAAGAGTAGAGAAGCATAGGTTTAAGAAAGAGCTAAACAATATTATAGCACTTTGTCGGAACTTTAACAATTTCTCTTGTACCGCGGCCTAGTATAAACGCCGTTATATATATATAAGATATAGTAGGAATCACTCGATTAAGGAATACAAAGTCAACGGTTCGGGCACAAGCGGTAGGTCCTTAAGTAATAAGAAGAAGGATAAGGTAGCAGATAAGCCCAAAACAGAATAAAGGTTTGGTATAGGAGAAGGGGTATCTAAGGTACAATTAGGGGAATTACTCTAAATATTTATACAAAGTTACCCTTGCTATCCTATACCTGCACGTCCTAATACTTCTCCTTTATTTCAATGTTATAATAGATAGGCCGAACTACTATCTAATTCGCCGTTACCCTTTAGATTCAAAGTATAGAAGGAGTTATTAGCTCTATATCTAGGACCTCTAAGATTTCACCTTTTATTAATTCTTTAGTTTAGTACTCTAGTTAGATACGAAGGAGACAAGAAACAACTAATATCCGCGAATTACAAATCGGCGAGACTTGATTAAGGAGCTATAGAAGAAGGTATTCAAAAGGACCTTAGATTAGGTCGAATCTTAAAAGTTTAACTTCCATTACCTAAAAGGTTTATATCCTTACTACTCGGTCTAGTACCAAAAGAGGATAGTTCTCTTCGAAGAATCCACGATCTGTCTTTCCTTGCCACAGAGTTAGTCAATAATAGGATCGAAGTAGAAGTAGCGTACTTAAAGTACTTATTAATACGCCAAGTTATTGTAATAGTACTACAAAAAGGCCGAGGAGTAGTAATTATAAAGCGCGATATAGTAGACGTATTCAAGAATATCCTACTAGCGTACAAGGTTCGGTAGATGTTTAGATTTAAATAGAACAACTAATACTATTAAGAGAACTATCTAATGTTTAGACTAAGGACTTCTCCTTTTATCTTTAATTTGTTTACGGAAGCAATTCATTGGATATTACAATCGTATTTAAAGTGGGAGGATATGATCTATTACTTAGATGATTTTACAGTGGTCCTTTAACCGGGATTATCACAAGAACAAATACTCGAATTTAAGGACAATTACGATAGATTTACAATAGTTCTCGGAATACCTTAAAAGAAGTAAAAGAACGTAAAGGGAACTCGAGTTAAAATCCTAGGTTATATAATAGATATAATAGAGTTCACACTAAGTATCCTATAAGACAAGGTAGCAAAAGCGATTCGATTAACGACAAGCGCGCTAGTAGGCAACTTACTTTCGCTATAAAAAGCGAGAGAATTAGCGGGTTTTCTTACCTATTGCGCTCCGGCAATTTAGCTAGGCTAGGTATTTTGTAGAAACCTTTAGAGCTACGTTACTTCGTTTCTACTAATAGCGACGAAGTACTAGGCTAAGCGAATACTACGCGAAGCACGTCAAGATATTAAGTAGTAGCTCAAAGCGGTTTAAGAATTTAACGGAACTACGTTCTTTTCAAAAGACAAAGAAGAAGTTTAACTGTTTACAGATGCTTTAATTCAAGGATACAGAGGTTTTTATCTTAATAGTCTAGCAAATTAGAGAGATCGGGCCTTAGAAGTGTAACTAGGAATAGCGTTCGCAAAGTTAATAAGGCGCGAACCTAGCGATAATATATTCAATATAAACATCGCTAAAATAGAAGTAATTAAAGAAGCGTTCGAGCGGTGGGCTCCTTTATAGAGATCTAAGAGAATCTATATCTATACGGATAACGCTACTACATTCGTAGGTTTTAATAAACAATCCTTGAAGAGTCTAGTAAATGTGTTACTTCGTCGAATACTCTTGAGGGCGGCAAAATACGATATCGAGATTATAGTATACTAGCTCCCGGGGGCGGAAAATATATTAGCCGACGCGCTTTTAAGATTTGACAGAGTTTTAATTACTAACTTGTGCCCCTAGTTACTAAGTACAATTACGCGGAACCTCCCTTAGTATAGTACAGCACAATCCTATAAGCACTCTCAAAATTAGCAGCAAAACACATATAGTATAGATTAGCGCCAGGGACTCGAAGGGTATATAATTCGGGCTAAAACGCGTACGAGTTCTTCTACAAATGTAATAGAATCTAGCCATATCTAGCTCAAGCAATTCCGCTAGCGAATTATATAGTACTTAGAGCGGTAGGAGGACCGGGCAAGTTTAAAGGTAAATTAAAAGCTAACAGTTTATAATAACAAATATCACATATTCGCTCAGTATATATTAACAGGATACTAGATCTGAAGGTATTCGACAATAAGACAGTAAAGCGTATTATAGCAGGAGCAAGAAGGATAAATATCGAAGACAAGAAGCGCAAAGCGGAACTAATTACCTACGAGATTCTCAAAGATATTACAGCGGAACGATAGGACAAGGAAGCTGAGAAAAGTAGCAAGGACGTAATTCGGAACAATCTTAATTTCATGGTGTTTTCAAAGCTAGTATACAAGGGGTTCTTTCGCTCAGGAGAGCTCATATATACGGCGGAGGACTTCAAGGACAAGGTTAAATTCGAGAAGGAGAAAGTAACTAGATCTAACGTCACTTTTGCGGAAGACGAATCCTTTGTATCGATAAGGCTAAAGACTAGCAAAACAGACTATTCGAATAGCGGGGTTAACGTAGTAGTAGCAGCGGAGGACGATTTAATATACGCGGTAAAAGCTCTTAAAAAGCTATTTAAATTAGATAAACAATACTATAATACGCTACTATTTCAAAGAGCGAGAGGAGGCTCGAATACGCTATTTACAAAACCCGCGATAGTAGACGAATTAAGGAGAAGGTTAAAGGTACTAGGATACAAAAATTAGATGAAGTTTAGTGGTCACAGTTATCGTCGAGGAGCCGTAATATAAGCACATAAGAATAGAATTACAAAGGAGTAAATACAAAGGCTAGGAAGGTGGACTTCGGATACGTATTTAGGATATATTAACGTATCGATCGAGGACAAATTCTTATTAAGTAGGAGGTTTCTTACGGGTTTAATCCCGTCAGTTCTTGGGAGGAATTACATACAATAATTACAAAACAAGCAATATAAGTAATTAAAACTTAAACAAGCCTAATTTAATTAAAGCAATTTAAACCAAAGAGTAATACTACAATTCAAACAATCACTATAAAATAAGCATGTACTACAAAACAAGCAATTACTATAAAACAAGCTCTACAACTATAAACTACAATCTAATCTCATTATATAAACTCTATTAATACAAGCCACAATCTAATATTACCATACAATCCTATACACATTATTTGGGCACAGCCTTCGTCTGGCAGCCTGAGCTCTACTTGATAAGGTGCGAATAGCCTCACAAGTGCCCCAGGGCGGCTGTTTGACCCAAATAACATATCCACCTCCTACGTGAACCTGAATATAAGCAAAGGATGTGTTTTGCGTATTGAGGGTGACTAAGCAAGCTTGCATATATCGTTTGATCTCTTAGATCACTTGTCTACAACACCAACAACAAATCCACTAATTGTAGGATTGTTATTATACGCTCTTAGGAGCAGTTTTCTTATTTACCCTCCACCATCCCTAAGCTAGCCACCAGAATTAGATAGTGAGATAGGCCTTAATTGAGCGCTTAGCAGCCTGGGCTCCACTTGATAAGGTGCGAATAGCCTCACAAGTACCCCAGGGCGGCTATTTGACCCAAATAACATATCCACCTCCTACGTGAACCTAAATATTGTGAACGTGTGGAGTGAACCACTGCTTGCTGTGATGAATACTGAGTCAAACCGAACACTGCTATAAAGAGCGAACAACTAAGTAAGGAGGGAAGAGAGTCCTAGAGGAACAAGAGCCTATATACACGATTCCTCGTAGCACGCACGTGACGCACGTGACATGCTACACGTGATCTGACCCTAGTTCCTCCAACTCCGTGACAAATATAAGCAAAGTTTAAATATAAGACTATTTATAAGTAAAATAGTCTTAAAACTATTTTATATTTAAATAGTTATAAATGTGACGGTTCTGACCATCACGTGCCACTTGTATCACGTGGCGCCGCTTAGCGACCCACACCATGTATGTAGACTCGAGCTCCCTCGGGCTCTCCTCTTCTCTTCAGCTTAGAATCTTCGAACAAGACAGTTCCACAGTGCCAAACCTACACCTGGCGTAGTCGTGCATTCGTGCGCGGTCCATTAGCTGTGCGTGTCGTCACAATAAATATAAACTATTTATATATAAAATAATTATAATATAGTTTTAAAACTATTTAATATTAATACTATTATAAATTTAAACTATTATACTTATAAATAGTCTTAAGATTATTTTTTATTTAGATAGTTATAAATTCTAGACTATCTACTTTTTTAATTAGTCTTATATTAGTTTAAAAATTAAAATAGTTTTTATAATAAATAATTAGAAATTAAAATAGTTATATATTTTTAAATTATCTAGAAATAGTTTTATAAACTATTATATAACTATCTAAAAAACTCCGCTTTCCCCACTAAGGTAGGTAGTGTAACGAATACTCAAACTGGCTAACTAAACTTGGCTGGGTGTTCGCTGGTTGGTATGCTAGGATAAGAAGAAGACTATCGGGTTGTTCACTTGGAAGTGAACTCGTTACTTGTATTAAAGATGTCAAACAATATGATAAGATTGATAACTAAGTTGAGCACGAAGCTCCTATCTAATGGCAGACGTGCTAGTCTTATATAGAACCTTCATACTCATGGCCGCCATGGTCGACACGTTCGACCATGGCCGACTTGGTCGACACGTTCGGCCAGTCGCCCATTTGTCACGTGATAATAACTAAAAGAAATCCCTGGATTGCTTAGCTGTCCTAAGCGATCCCTATTTATTATAAGAAACCTGGATATACCTGTCGAGGGTTGCGCCTCTGATTATAACAAGTATCACGTAAGCACGTAATTTGTGACACTATCCCCTTTCTAGCTTAGCTTGGTCCCCAAGCTTAAGTATAACTATGGAAATATCGTCGGAAGATGGCTAGCCCTTTCCCTTTACTATGAACACTACTTATACTTTAGAACACAAGCGTTAGATCGAACTTACAAAGCGTATTAACAAGTCTAGCGAAGAAATAGCTCCACGTATACAATACGAAAAGTCTGGTCGAAAATGTATAGCCTTAGCTACTGCCTCGGATGCTAACAAGTACTCCGAATATACTAGACAGAAGAAATCCTATAATATCAAATCGCGAAATCGAATGCCCTTACTTTCCGACTAGTCGTCGATCGATCGATAACGGAAAAGTCTAAAGGAGGAAGAAGAGCGAGCCTAGTAGTCCTAGTAAGAGGCGGCTGCCAAAATTCTTTGTTTACGGAAGTTATAGCGTTAGCTCGACGAAAGGGAGTAAGAGCTAATTCGTTCTGGTCTAAACTCTATAGCTAAGCTAGAGGAGAAGGAGAGAGAAGAGGAAGAAAAGAAGCAGAGGGAGGCAGCTATTCCTTTAGCTCCTAGTGCTTCTGACCCTTTTCCCGACCCGGGTCTTGACCCGTCCTTTCTCGAGGCCCTCTTAGGTGACCCTGAGATGTGGGCCGCCCTAGGTTTCGGCGGTGGAACTCCTAAAGTTCCTCCGAGTACTAGGTAATGTTTTTTCTAGGTTCCTAGGTATTTTCCGAATATAGGTAATCTAACTATTTAATTAAGTACTTAATCTGTCCTCTAACAACCCTATAGTTAAGAATCTTCTTAACCTTATATTCGGCGTTTGGGTTAACGGGTTGAATTTCTATATATAGGGCTAGTAGTACTCCCAGTAGTGCTAGTTCGAGCAGGGATATGTAGAATACTAGGTAGACGTTTATTGTCTCTGGTAGTACTAATTTATAATTCAATAGTCCTCTAACCTTCTTAATTTTAAATAGTCCGAGTTTCTTATGGTCTAGTTTGTTGCTTGGTCTCTTTGTACTAATGTTTTTCTATACAAGGTAGACTTTATCCCCCTCTTTTAACGTTAGCTCCTAACTACGTCATTTATTATAGTAGTACGCGTTTCTTTCTGCCACGAACTACAATTTACTTACGAGTTCTATATGTAAACCTTTGATTTTCGAGACCTAGATACAGGTAAGTTAGTTATCTATTGTCGTAGCCAATAGTTCTCGATACGCTTCTAATTTATACCCAAAGTTAGCGTAGAATAGCGTAATAAGTGTTGTTTCCGTTATTGAGCTATTATATACGAATTCTGCTAGTAGTAGTAGTTCAACCTAATCGTCCTATTAGTAATTTATATAGTAACAAAGGTATGTTTTAACCACCTGATTTATACGTTCGTTCCCTCTATTTATCTAGGGGTGAAATACTGTCGACAGCTTTCTTTTCACTCCTAAGCGCTCCGTAAGTACTGTCTAGAACAATAAGGTAAAGAGCTTGTCTCTGTCTAAGATAATCTCTTCTAGTAGTCTATATTTCGAGACTACTTCCTTAAAGAATACAAATACTAATTCCTCGGCTATACTTAACTCTTTGTATAGTACCAAGATCATGTATTTCGTTAGCCTTTCTATGATAACTAGGATCGAGTCGTACTCGATACCTATTATCGGATCCTTGGATTTTAGTAATTTTACTATAAAATCCTAAGAGATCGACTTCCAAGGGGTTAGTAGTATCGGAGTAGTGCTTATCTGTCCGTAGGGGGCATGGCGGGGAGCCTTGCTCTTAATACAGGTATTATACTCCGCTATTACTTCCTTAACTACGGCTGCTACCTTCTTAATATAGTAGTTCCGTCTAATCCGTTAGAGAGTTCGGCGAACTCCTTAATGTCTATAGGCCGGTGCCGTATAATATTCCGTAATGAATTCTTTTATATATAAGTCCGGGACCCAGATCTTGCCGTTCTTTGTCTTTTCGATCTTGTCTCGTAACTATACCGCTCTGATTTTATTGTCCCAAGGGCTCTCCCTGGTTATAGTAGCGATTTTATAAATCGTTAGGGCAAGGTCTCCGTTCTCAAGGGTTTTTAAGATTATAATCTTTTTATACTCCTTGTCTCCTTCGTAGCCTAGTTTCCGGCTAAGCGTATCTACTTATACGTTCGACGTTCTACTAATATAACAAATCACAATGTTAAATCTAGCTAGGATTTGCGACTACCTAGTAAGTCTCTTATTGCTGAGCTCCTTAGTTGTTGTAAATGTCTTTAGATTCTTATAGTTAGTAAGGATAGTCACCTAGTGCTTTATACCCTGAAGGTAAATCTTCTAATACTCTAAAGCTAGGACTATAGTAAGGAGTTCTTTCTTAAAGATACTATAGTTCTACTAAGCTGAATCTAATGTTTTCGAGAAGTATACGATAGGTATTAGCTTCCTGTTCTCATTAGGCTATAAGTATATAGCTCTAATAGTAGTGTCTAAAGTATCTGTCTTAATAGTACTTGGTTTATTAACGTTGTAATTCCTAAGGATTAGTTCCTTAGCGAATCGCTTCTTAATTTCCTAAAATACCTATTCTATTGTTTTGTCCTAGGAGAATGTCTTATCTTTCCTAGTTAAGTCCGTTAGGGGTTTAGATAATCCGGCATAGTCCGCTATAAACTATCGACAAAAGTTAGCGAATCCCTAGAATAATTAGACGTCCTTAACGTTCTCGGGTAATTTCTATTCTACAATTGCCTTAATTTTGTCTAGGTTAACTTCTATTTGACCAGGGCTAATCACATATCTAAGGAAGATAGTACAAGTTACTCCGAACTCGTATTTTAATAACTTAAGGCGGGAGTCTACGGCAGCGAGTCTTCGCAAGACCTCTCTAACGTATCCCTAATAGTCTTCCTTTTGTTCTAAATATACTAGAATGTTTTCTAGGTAATAGATAATAGTCACTCCTAGTAGGTCTTCTAGAATACTATTGTTTTGTCTCTAACAAGTAGCTAGTACGTTCGTAAGTCCGAATAGTATTACATTATACTCGTAGAGTCCTAATAGCAAGACAAATACCGTCTTCTATTCATCTCCCGGCTTAATCCTAATTAAGCTAAAAGCGTTTCGTTAGTCGAGCTTAGTGAATATCTTAGCTCGGCCTAACTTGTCCCGCAAGTATTGGCCGGTTAGTAACGGATAAGCGTCCTTAACCGTAGCGTTGTTGACTTCTCGGTAGTTAATACAAGCTCTTCCTTTTAGATTGTCTTTTTTCTTAGCGATTAATATATTCGAAGTAGTTAGTAACTCTAACTTCCGAATATATCCTTTCTTAATTCCTTCCTTAACGTACTCCTCGAGTAGCTAAAGGTTCCTCTAATTATAAGGTCGAAGCTTTTGCTTCCTAAGGTTATAACCCTCTTTTAATTTAATCTTATAATCCTATAGGCGATGTTCGAGAAGGGTACGCATATCCTCCGGGTTCTCGAATAGATCCTTAAATTCTCTATACTATATAGGTAACTCTAAATCGGCTCCTTTGCCGACCTATAGAGGACCCTTTCCTAGGTGTCCGGGCTCTTTAGAAGAAGTAGCGTAAACTTTGTTCCGGCCTTATAGTTATTTATACAAACCCTCGTAACTATAATAACTAAAGGTAATCTTTCTTACCTTCTAATTAATATCTAGATTATGTTCTCTAATCTAAGGTATACTAAGAATCGCTTCCTTGCTTCCTATTTCAATAATATCGAACTATGTGTCTAAGCAATGTCCGTCGATAGTAGTTTTTATTAGAATAGTACTTTAGTTAATTATTCCGTTTTAGTATCCTATTTCTATCCTGTCTACTACTATTAATTAGTAGGGTACCGTCTTCCTAATAGGGACGTTTAGCTTCCTAGCTGTTTTCGGGGAGAGGAAGTTTCCTATAGCTCCCGAGTCTATTATTACTCGGAGTTCCTTTCCTCGTATAACCGTAGTTACTACTAACTATTAGTCTCCGGAAGTAGCGTAGATCTCCTTATTCTAGCTAGCGTAGTAAACCAGGAATAGATATCTATCTCGGCCTCTTGTTAGTAAGAACAAGACTCCTATCTCGTCTACTCGTTCTACTATACACGTCCTATCTACGTATAGGTCTAACCGTAGTTTTAGGAGATTTCCGACGAAGTTTAGCTTCGGTTAGCCAACGAACTCTAGTTCGCTTACCCAACTCCACTCGCTAGTCTATAGAGTTATATCGTATACCCTCTAGGTATCTCCGACCTAAGGCAGTAGTTCTAGGTATACTTCTTCTAGAGGCTCGTTATCTGAGTTACTATTATCGTAAGGCTTAGTAGCCTTAATAACCAGTTGTCCCGACGGGATACTTTTAAAAGTTATCTAATAGTCGTTATAATCTATTACCTTATAGGCGGTCAAGGTAACTGGCTTGCCGCTATGAGTAGTATGCGGGCTCTAGAAGTCTAACTTTAACCTATCTATGTAGACCTATCTATTACCTAATATAAAGGTTCTAATAAATATCTAATTTTCTCCGACCTCGGGGTTCCGTTTTATAGAATCGTATTCGTCCCTTGAGGTACTGTCTAATAACTCTGATGATTCTGACTCGTCGGACTCGTGCCGCTTATTCTCTTACGACTAGAGGGGCAAAGAGTAGTCGTCGTTAGATCTCGTAGCATAGTACTTATTAAGTTCTAAGTTGTCCTTGAGCTAGGTGTGAATTCCCATTTCTTCGAGTTTGTCGCTAGTTAACATTCTTTTCTTAAGTACAGCTATTTCTCTCCTAGCTGTAGCATTGATTTGCTTTATTCCTTTCCAGGGTTTCTTCGTGTCCTTTGCGCGGCACTCGTTTACTCGATGGCCGGATTTGCTATAAGAGTAATATAAGTTCTGCTCGCGTCTTCGGTTACGTTCTTCTTAGGAAAGGCCTCCTTCTGTCAGGGTAGAGGATTGATTAGATTGTCCGCAAGGAGAGAAGGAGAGAACTCCTCGCGGTGGAACTAACTAAATAACTACAAAATACCCCTGTTCACTTAAACGAGGGTTTAACACGTGTAAATCTATTCACTGCAAAACTCGAAATCGAACCTTTACATAAGGCCCCCCCTTATCCTACGAATCTACTACACAGAAGCAGCGCGAGCAGCTTACAACTCCTAAATAGTAGGCTGCAACTTATCAGGGAAAGAGCGATGGAACAGGGCACGAGATATAGAACCTATAAAGACGTTCGCAAGAGGCTCCTAGGTACTATCATCGTAACCTCGCCACTAAACCAAATATTCGAATTAACTGTCCTAGCGCCTAGAATCGATAATTTTATCGATTGCCTATAGTTCTCGACCACTATTATCAAGGGCCACTAGTATAGCTGGCGGATTATACTGTCCTGGAAGCGGAGTGCCCGCAGCAGGACGTAATAAGTTAGTATAGAAGACAGGGTAAACAGCTTCTAATTCGACTAGCAGGTCTAGCTTATAAGTATGCGAGTTAACCTTCTGAAGGACTCGGAACGGTCTAATAAACTTGGCATCAAACTTTGGAATTAGACAAGCAGATGGGATATTTCTAGTACTTAATAATACTAAATCGCCCACTCGGTAGGCGGGGGCGGGAGTTCTTGAAGTATTAGCTGAAGACTCTATCGAATCCCGAGCGGCGAGGAGATTAGTTCGTAATAAATTAAGGATCTCCTGTATCTTTCGTACGAATCGAGTACTAGCTAGTTCTTTTAGCGACATAGACTCTAGGTCTTTTGGTGGTACAAAGCTTAGTCGAGGATAGTAACCGTGGTTCGCAAAGAAGGGTGATATTCTAGTAGAGCTGTTTACTACATTCCGTATAGCAAACTCTGCTAGAGGGAGATATTGTACCCACTTCTTCTGAGCGAAATCTAAATAAAGACGAAGGTACTTCGCCACTGACTTATTCATAATTTCAGTTTGACCATCAGTTTTAGGATAGTAAGCTGTCGAGAGTTATACTTGAATTTGTAGTATACCGCAGACGGCTTTCCAAAAGTCAGATATAAACAAGGTCCCTCGATCAGAGACAATTGAGCTAGGAAGGCCGTGGAGCTTCTAAATCTCTCGAATAAAGACGTAAGCCAGATCGGCAGCGGTCATGGTAGTCTTACAAGGAATGATGTGATAGTCCTTAGAAAGTCTGTCAGTCACTACCATTATCTGGTTAAATCTATTAACTCGAGCAAGGGGACCTATAAAATCTATAGATAAGTCGGTCTAACGCTGAAGCGGAAGTGGGAGTGGTTTCAAAGTGCCTTGATAACGAAGCTAAGAGTGTTTATTACGAGCGTAACTCTCACAAGCTTTACAAAACTAAGCAATATCGTGATATAGCTTAGGCCACTAATAATACCGGGAAATCAACTCAAATAACTTGTTCCGTCCTAGGTGGCCACTCTCTACGGAATCGTGGCTCCTCTAAAGTAGCCACACCTGTAAGTTAGTATCAGGGACGTACAAACGATCTCTAAAGTATAACTGATTGTCGCGAATCGCGTACTCCGATAAAGACACTTCTTTAGAGTGTGGAGTACGGTTAACACGATTTATCTTAATAGAGATCCGCTTCTAAAAGGGGTCGTCGGGATAACCTTCCTTAAGCATACGGGTAATCTTTTGGTCATCAGATTCGTTAACCTCGTCAAGTTGTACGGGCGACAATCGTAAGGCAGGATCCAAATTGTGCCCCTTAAGTAGGGCCTGATCCTGGTATTTTAGGCGGGGGTCGTCCGAGTCTTGGGGCAGATCCTGGGAGCGACGAGTTAAAGAGTCAGGCTTGACAAGGTCTTTTGCGGGGGCCACTTTAATAATAAAGTCGAAAGAAGACAAAAACTCGCTCTAACGTACTTGGCGACGAGTGAGATGCTTAGTAGTCATA